>JASDQU010373169.1:13347-29885 GCA_032191745.1 Picea mariana
GGGTTTAAAAGATAAATTTTAATGCATATCAGAGTATAAAGGACCAATTTCTTTGATGATGAGATCAAACAATAATGAAAATTAAAAGAGTAGTGTGACCTGACAAGTAATTGGAACCATATTTCAATAGGATCAAGATATTCATGTTTCCCTTCTTTCTTTAGGTCACACAACATGTCCTCCTTTGCATGCCACACAGAGTATCTTCTTCAATATGATTGGTCTCTAGGGTACATACAAGATCTTCTGAGAGGCATGCTAATAAATCATCAATCTCAGGTTCCAATGGTTTCTCTCCATTGCATTGTATCCATGATTCTTGAGTCTCCTCAACAAATTGACAATAGGAATCCGAAGGGACTTCGAAATATTCTTATAGAGAGACAACTAAATTCTTCGCTACTGTCAAGAAATGGTCTTCCTGAGAGGCGGATATCCCAACTGCTGCTAGAATGCAAGAAAGTTCATGGAGGAACATTCTTCAAGCACTTGATCATCCTTGAATTACTCTAGATGGTTGATGATCCCTGTCTCACAACACAAATTAGTACTTGAGGGTTCTTACAACACCCCAAAAATGATTTATCATCAAAGATCTAAATTTTAAAACCATTTGCAAAAATTAAACACACCAAACTTGAACTCCTTGCATTACTAGGACCCTGTTGTCACCAGGTTATCGGTTCACACAAGTTATCCCATTATCAAAACACAATTTTCAATAAAATAAGGAAAAACACACTTTCATTAAAAGAAGAGAGGACAACCTAACTTTGGAGCGACCCCGCTGAAGTGGATGCATGGGCTCTTCCCACACATCTTACCGTCTTCTCTCCACCCTGAGGTCATCCATAAAACCAATCCAAAAAAATTAAAGCAATGTAATCCAAATGCTACCTATTACCATTTACAACTCCCCGACAACGATGCCAAAATGTTGGTGTATAAATATGTTCAATATATTACACTCATTTATATGTCAATACGAGATTCGTAATCAGTAGAGTTGATGCACTATCTATGCTGATAAAAATAGGTTCATATGTCTGTTTAGTATAACTTAGATAAGAAAACCATCAATAAAAAAAAAACTCAGTTTTCACACTTTTCAATAACATTCTCAACTCATTTCAAAATTAAGAAAGAAAAACTTGCAAATGAAATTTCAGCAATCATGCACTCAAAAGATCTTGCCCAGATAAGGATTTGTCCATTTACAATCTCATGAAGTGGAAATATGGACTTTAACTCACTTATCTATAGATACTACTCTTAAAAACAACTAGCAAGCAAATCTGGGCACACTTCAACAATAACAAAAGATAAATCTCATAGTAAAACTCTCAAGAAAACACTCAATTGAAAAGGCTCTTTCTCACATAACAAGTTTGTTCATTATAGGCTCATGAAATGAAGATATGTACTTAATATCTTGTTCCCTGCAGCAATCAAGAACAATAATTAACAATCAAATTTAGACACTCTTAAACAAAATTCAAATCATTACTCAAATCTATTCAATCAAACCTGTGTAGTACAAAAAACAATCAATATAATTAAGAGGCTTCATTATGGAACATGAAGTCCTTTTGTTCATGTACCCACTAAGAACACTAATATTGCAAACACAGAATAAAAATATTTGTTTGCTTAGCAATCCCACACAACATATTCTTAAATGTTACCCTACATAAATAGAAAGGACACTAATTGCTCACACTAATTCAAAAGCAAGCAATTTTGTATTTGATCTTTAAAATGCATTTGAAATCATTGAAAAAACACAACTGTTAAATGTGCACACTCACACAATCACACAAAGCATGTACAGGGAGGTTTACCTTAGTTTGGACGGCGGACCCTTGCTGAACCAACAAGGTACCTCTAAAGAGATAACAGACTAAAACGTTCTATTCAAAATTAATCGAAAGAACCATAATATTGTCTACTATTTATCAAAGTTTTAGATCCACAGCAGGATCCATCTTCAAGACATAATAGCCTAAGGGAAAATGCAAGAGAGAAACCTTATTTAATACTACTTGGTTGAGTGTAGGAAACCTATAGTGTCGGCTCGGTGAAAATCCTAGGGTTTACTACAAAATTTTTACATTATATTGTTAAAAACAAGTTGTTTTTAATTTTATAATCTAATTAGTATTAATATTATAATAATGTTATAAGCTAGTTTTAAGGTTAATTTAAGGCTTGATTTAATTATATTAGAGGTAATATTAATATTATTATTAGTGTTATCTACTAGTTTGGTTCAATTTACAATATAATAAATAGTGGTAATAAATATTAGTTTAAAGACATATTTTAATTTAAATTCTATGTTGTATGCTCGTTATTAGTTTAAAATGAGGATTAAATTTATTTATTTAACGGTAATAAAATATTGTTAATAATAATTTCTTACTAGTTAGGGTTTATTTTTAGAATTAATTTAATAGTGGTTATAAGTATTCTAGGATTATTAATAAGTAAAAATAGATTAGTTAATTAATTAAATCAGTTTAATTTTAATTTATAATAGTCTAGGGTAGAAATTAGGTTAAAACCTATTAATAAACCCTAGTAATGGTGCAAGTTATTAAGTCCTAGGGATCAGGTTATTTCTATCTTCTTTTTCGAACGAGCAGGATCCAACTATCGCTAATATCCGAACCATTGTCTCTATTTAGGTTAGTGGGATTCTTAATGATTTCAATTGCTTCCCTAATTCGTCGTTTAAGGAGGTAGTCTTCTTTTGCTAATATTTTGGTGTCTTCTAAGCGTATGTGATTCTTTGTTGTGACAGAGTGTTCTCCTAAGGATGAGGTGTGGGTTTGTTCCTTCTTAATGTCAGCACCATGCTCTTTAATCCTAGTGTGAAAAAAGCGGCATGTTTCTCCAATGTATCATTTTCCACACAAACATTCTATTCTTTATACTCCTTTTCAATTAAGTTGGTCAATTTTGTCTTTAACTAATCTCATTTTTTGTTTGATGGTATCAAGCGGTTTGAATGAGGTCTTAATCTATTTCTTGTTCAGAATTTTTGCAATTTTATCAGTAACTCCTTGGATGTAAGGGAGGTAGGTAGTCGGGTTTTGGGATTGGTTGTTTCGTTGTTGAGGTCTATTATTTTCTCTCTCTAGGGATTTCTTTATTGCGTTCTTAATCTCTTTGTCTTTGTAACCTATGTTTTTGAACACTTTGTGAAGGTGTTTTTTCTCTTTTTATAGGTGTTTTTTATATGAAATTCTTATGGCTCTTGTGGATAAGGTGTTAAGAACTCCTAATTTTTGGTTGGGGTGGTGATGGGAACTAGTGTGAAGGTAGATTTTGGTGTGGATCTTTTTTCTATAGACTGAATGTCCTAGTTTTTCATATTCTTTCCTGTTGATTAGTATGTCTAGGAATGGGATGYTRCAATTAAAATTGAGTTCCATTGTGAATTTGATGTCATCGGATAGATTATTAAGATGTTGGAATAATTTATCTAGCTCTTCTTTCCCATGGGGCCAGAGTACATTACTATCATCAACATAACATTTCCATCTTAGAGGTTTCAAGGGATAAGAATCTAGGTCTTTCTTCCCAAAGTTTTCCATGTAAAGGTTGGCAATTATGGGGGAAAGTGGAGAGCCCATCGCTACACCACTAGTTTTTTCATAAAATTCTCCTCGATAGTTGAAGAATGTGGAACGAAGACATACCTCAGCTAGTTTTGTTGTTTCAGCATCGGCTACTTCTTTGACAACCATGATTGCTTCGTTAAGAGGGATCTTGTGAATAGAGAGATAACATCAAATCTAATGAGGGTGTAATTCGTCTTCAATTTTTCATTCTTAATAATATTGACAAAATCATTTGAGTCTTTTATGAAGGAATCGATATGACCTACTAGGGGGCCTAAAACTTTCGCGGCATATTTGGCAAGCTCATAAGTGGGTGATCCTATTGTATTAACTATAGGTCTGAGAGGAGTTCCTTCTTTGTGTCTTTATGGTAGACCATAAATTCTCGAGGTGATCTTAGTGTTGGGTAGCAATCTCTTTTTTGTCCTCTCGTCTAGGCTGGAGTTGTTGATGGCTTTCTTCACTTCCCTTGTGATATTTTAATGGGGTTGTTTGAGATCTTTTTATAACTACCACATGAGCATTTTTATGAACAAAATAGTGGCATAGCAATGGGATATCCACTTTCCCCCATAGTTTACAACCTTTACATGGAAAACTTTGAGACGAAAGACTTAGATTATTATCCCCTGAAACCTCTAAGATGGAAATGTTATGCTGATGATACTAATGTACTCTGGCCCCATGGGAAAGAAGAGATAGATAAATTCTTCCAACATCTTAATAATCTATCCGATGACATCAAATTCACAATGGAACTCGAAGATAATGGCAACATCCCATTCCTAGACATACTAATCAATAGGAAAAAAGATGGAAAACTAGGAAATTCAGTCTACAGAAAAATGACCCACACTGAAAACAACCTTCACACCACTTCCCATCACCACCCCAACCAAAAATTAGGATTTTTTAACACCTTGTCCACAAGAGCCATAAGAATTCCAGATAAATAACACCTAGAACAAGAGAAAAATCACCTTCATAAAGTTTTCAAAAACATAGGTTACAAAGACAAAGAGATTAAGAACGCAATAAATAAAGCCCTAGAGAGAGAACATAATAGACCTCAACAACGAAACAACCAATCCGAAAACTCGATTGCCTACCTCCCTTTGATCAAAGGAGTTATTGATAAAATTGCAAAAATTCTGAACAAGAAAGAGATCAAGACATCATTCAACCGCTTGATACCATCAAACAGAAAATGAGATCAGTAAAATGCAAACCTAACCAACTTAATTGCAAAGGAGTATACATAATAGAATGTACATGTGGCTAATGCTACATTGGAGAAACATGCAGCTCTTTTCACACCAGGATTAAAGAGCATGGTGCTGACATTAAGAAGGAGTGAACCCTCACCTCAGCCTTAGCAGAACACTCTCTCACAACAATGCATCGCATACGCTTAGAAGACACCAAAATATTAGCAAAATAAGACTACCTCCTTAAACGACGAATCAGGGAAGCAATTGAGATCATTAAGAATCCCAATAACCTAAATAGAGACAACAGTTTGGAGATTAGTGATAGTTGGATCTCGCTCGTTCAGGAAAGAAGATAGTAATAACTTGATTCTTAGGACTTAATAACTTGCACCATTACTAGGGTTTATTAATAGGTTTTAACCTAATTTCTACCCTAAACTATTATAAAATAAAATTAAAATAATTTAATTAATTAACTAATCAATTTTTACTTATTAATAATCCTAGAATACTTATAACCACTATTAAATTAATTCTAAAAATAAACCCTAACTAGTAACAAATCATTAATAATAATCTTTTATTACCTCTAAATAAAAAAATTGAATCCTCATTTCAAACTAATAACCAACATACAACATAGACTTTAAATTAAAATATGTCTTTAAACTAATATTTATTACCACTATTTATTATATTCTAAATTAAACCAAACTAGTAATAACACTAATAGTAATATTGATATTACCTCTAATATAATTAAATCAAGGCTTAAATTAACCTAAAAACTATCTTATAACATTATTATAATATTAATACTAATTAGATTATAAAATTCAAATCAACTTGTTTTTAACAATATAATGTAAAAATTCTGTAGTAAACACTAGGATTTTCACCGAGCCAACATTCTAGGTTTCCTACACTCAACCAAGTAGTATTAATTAGAGTTCCTATCTTGCATTTTCCCTCAGGCTATTATTTCCTAAAGATGGATCCTGCTATGGATCTGAAACATCGACAAATAATAGAAAATAATGTGGTTCTTCCGATTAATTCTGAACAAAACTCCCACCACATAAACCTTAACCATCATAAAACATTCTAATCATGCCCAAGAATTGCACAACAAATCACTTGTATTCCTTCAGCTTGTAAATTGAATAAAAAACTCATCATTTCGTACATTATGGCAATATGCATTATCCTGTTCTTGCTACTGCTTCATTACATCCATATGTACTCTATCACCTATAAAACATCCCTTATAAACAAGGTGAGTCGTTACTATGAAGAGATAAGGATAATTATCAAATAGTTTTTTAAATATTACAATTGGCAATTCATATCAAATCTTTAGGGATGGACTTCATCCTCATGACACAAAGTGCATGAGTGATGAATTCTATCGTGATCTCAAAACTAATTTGGAGACTTTGATCCAACTGACTTCTTGGAATATCCATCAACATACTTGTTCAATAAGCGATTTCTAGAAACAGGGTATTGGTACTGGAATCACACAGTCACAATCCTGAGTACCGTATTAGGCGCAAAGGGAGGTACCAGAACTCAAAAAACTATTACTGGAATAGCATAGAGTGTGTTGTTACCGGAGTAACATAGAGTGTGGGTACCATAATAAAACATAGTGTGGGTATTGGTTCCGGAATAGTGCAGAGTGTGGGTACTGGAATAGCGCAGACAGGTGCTGGTACCCGATAGGTGCCCAGGCAGTACGAGATCAATGTTGTGCAGATCTGTTGGTACCAGATCAATGTTGTGCGAGTCTATTGGTACCAGATCAATGATGTGCAGGTTTTTTGGTACCAGAACAATGTTTCTTAAGAGTCAAACAATTAGGATCCTATAAAATCAAACATTTAATCGTTTTAACTCAAGAAAACTAAGCAAACCATGATTTAATCATAAGTTACCTCTCTATGAATATGTACAAGGTCGTCAAGTTTATTTGTGGAGGAAACAGTCAGTTATATATACATAACATAGGTAAAATAGGCTCAGATAGAGAGTAATATAGGGTAATAAAGGTGTCAAAATGGAGACTCAACAAACAACCCATAGCCTTTTTTAGCAAATCCCTCTGAGATTTTGAGTTGAAGTATGACATATTAGAAAAACATGCCTATGTGTTGGTCAAAGCATTGAAAGCCTTCAAGGTGTATGTGTTATAGTTTAGCATAACAACCTATGTTCCTAGAAGTAGTGTAAAATAGATTCTGGTCCAGCTAGACAATGAAGGGAAAAGATGGAAATGGATTGTTAAGTTACTGGAATATGACCTGCACATAAATCCCACCAAGATGATCAAGGGATGGAGACTTTCCAAGTTGTTATCAGAATCAAACTATAAGGTGTTGGAATTGCATCATACCTTCATCCAATCCAATGCACCCATGACATGGTCTGGAAAAGAAAACATGTAGGTATTTGAAAAAATATCTTCTTCACCTTGGTAAATAGATGTTATTTACTTTGTGCAACACCTAGAATGTCCACCAGATTTGAAAAAGATGAGAGCTAGGTCTCTCAAACTAAAGTCTATAAAATTATGCATTTTTAATCAGAACCTGTATTGGAGGGATCTTGTTGGCATCCTATTAAAATTTATTAATCAAAATGAATCTAAACAGGTTGCAATAGAAATGCACAGGGGAGTTTGTGGAGGACACCAATATTGGAAAGATACAATCCTCAATATCCTAAGGGTGGGGTACTACTAGCCCACCCTTTTCTCTGATGTATTCACCATAGTAAGGGCATGCAATAAATGTCAAAAGTTTTCAAGAAAACATAAATTAATCTTACTACCCTTGAAACCTATCACTACTAGTGGCCCCTTTTAACAATGGGGATTAGATTTCATATGTGAGATAAATTCACCCTCCAGTGGGAATCACAACTGGATATTCACTGCTACTGACTACTTTACCAAATGGATTGAGTCTGTGCCCACCAGGAATGCTACTAACAAGGTGATTATGAATTTTTTGGAAACCAATATCTTTGACAGGTTTAGCTTCCCTAAAAATCTTATAACAGACAATTCCCAAGGATTCAATTCCAAAGACATGATTGAATTCTATGGCAGCCATAACATCGCCTTGACACATTCCACGCCCTATTATTCTCAAGGGAATGGGTTGGTCAAGTCATCAAACAAGACTCGCATCAGGATCATTAAGAAATTGTTGACTGAAAACAAGAAATCATGGGACTCTAAACTTAAGTATACCTTGTGGGCTGATAGGATCAACACCAAGAGATCCTTGGGAATCTCACCATTTCCCTTGGATAGATGATGTCTTCCCTACTCAACTTGTTCTACATGTTATAAAATTTATACAAGAAGAATTGGAGGAGCCAAATGACATCCATAAGAGAATATTTTATATTATAGAGGTTCAACAAAAGAGAGAAGCACTGAATTGGATAAATGAGGCATACCAAAGAAAGATCAAATTATCTTTTGATAAGAAAACCAAGAAGGAAATATTTCAAGAAGGAAACCTGGTCTTGAGGTGGGATGCTAGAAGGAAATATAATTATAAGCATGGTAAGTTTGATAACCTCTAGTTTGGTCCTTTTAAGTTGGTTGAGGTTCTGGAAAATAATACATTTGTTTTACACAATCTAGATGATATTGAAATTTTTGGAGGCCCAGTAAATGGGTGCTTCCTGAAACACTATTTTTCTTGAAAGACCGAGGGAAGGTCCCTCTTGTACCATAACTCCTTTCCTTTTTAATTTTCATTTGGTTAGTTATTTTGTGTGTGAACAAATACTCCATAGCCCTACAAATGAATTGGGGTGTAGCTACAGTTTTGGATTCAATAAGATGCATGGTTGAGAGACAATAGAATATATACATGGTTGGAGGATAGAATCAGAGGTAAGGGAAGGAAGGTGGGAGTGAGTTATTGAGAAGTAAGGCACCTGATCTACTATTTTTAGCACCTCATAGGGAAGTGATATCCCCGGTTGGATCCAATGTTGGAACTTAGGTTTGCATCACTTCCCTACCTCTTCATTCACCTATAACATCTTCTTAAAATCATGCTTTTTTTGTTTTGTGTTTGCTAAGTTATTCTCCAAGTTTTAACTACTTAGCTTCAATGGACCCTACCCATCTTTACTTATTTTTCACCATATTTTTCTTTCTCGAAAGGTGATTATATGTTCTGGTTTGAGTTTGAAACATATGTCATCTTGGTTTAACACTAATTGAGCATGAAACAGGTTGACCAAGTCCTCTGTATGCATAGGAAACATCCAAAAGAAAAGACGCAACAATCCATAGAAGTGGATTTCGGGCTTAGATTGTGAGCAAATAGACAGGTTAATTTTTTTACGGTGGAGATTCAACAATCAATTAAGATCAATGAATCTTGTGCATTCAGGGTTTCAAAATCATGTGAGGTTAAAAAACAAATCATATGAAGTTTCACTCTGATAGATTATCACTTCAGGAGATTTCAATACAAAACAAGCACGAAGCTCCGAAGTGTCAGAGATATGAAATGCCATGTCACTTCATGAGTTCAATCATTCAGGAGATATTCATACTCTACATTTAGGAATCCATGAAGTGTCGTAGCTCCAAAATACCATGTCACTCTAGCAGATCGGTCATTCAAGAGATTTAAATCTAGAACAAGCACAAATCTCTCAACTGCGAAAGTGTCAAAGTGTCGAAGTGTCAAACTGTTGGAGACCCTTTCTCATAAGTTCTTCTTCAACTGAAATTTCATATTCCACCTGTCGATTGATTCCAGATGACATGTGGCACTTATTTCAGGCATTTTGGCTATGTCATCTATGCTATTTCAGGTGACATGTGTCACTCTTTTTTTATGACATGTCATCGATTGTGACAACATGTTTCCACATCACTCTGGGAGATTATCACTACGAGAGATTCTCAAACTATACAGTCAAAATATCACGAATGTCAAAGAGCTAGAGTCCTGAAGTCCCAAAATATTTAATGATAAATACAATATTGATTTAATTAGAAAAAATCATTGGTTAATGACTTCACAAGTTCGGTCATTCGGGAGATATGTATACTCTGCACTCAAAATCTCCTGAATGCTAAATTTTCGAAGTGGCTTATCCTCTTTAATTACATGTTTTGAAGTTTTTAAACAACCCCAAATGAAGGGAACGTCAACCTAGTATACGACATCATATTGGTCATCTAGCAGTAGCTTGATGACAGTCAACAAGTGCATAAACTGAAGCTGTAGGTCTATTCCTTGTAAAACCATAATAGGGAATTGGACAAATTGTACTCGAGGTTGCAGAAGAAATATCAAAGAATCCATAAGAAGAACGAGAAGACTTGTTGCTTTCTAAAGGAGATAATTTGAAGAACGCTACCAAGAAACCTAATGGTCTCCCAGTGGCCTCCAACAATGCGCATGGATACCAATGCTGAATACAAAATTCAGTTTTGTCACTCCTAGTTAGTTCTGCCAAATCTCAATTTGATTTAGAATCAATATCATTTGGTTTATTATTAGCAACAATTTTAGTTATTTAAGTTCAAGACTTTTTAGATTAAGGCATCATAAGTGGTCATTTTTGTGTGATATGAACCACTTCTTTTTTATTAATTCGATCTTGAAGTATACCTTAATATACTCCAACAATGATTTTAGCTAAGTTAATAAGTTGTTTTAAAATTGGTAGTGTAGAGTAAAGCATGAGTCCTAGATGGACGAGAGGCTCTCTAACTTTGATAAATATGTTGTTTTTGTATGTTTTGAGGGTTTGTTTTGTGGGAAAAGAGGATTAATTCATTAGTTGGTTGAACCTATTCTATGCATGGATTAAATCTCTGTACCTAGTGAATATACTTTTGATGACAATGTTTTTGTCCAAATATTCATGTGTTTTTTAATCTTATCTTGAATATAGTTTTTGACCTGTGTGAAGTAAATTTCATTTCCTTTATCTATTGTATAACTTATATTTACTAATATGCAACCTGTAAAATATATAATTCTTTGACATGGTTGTAACTTTTTCATACGACCTCCATTTTAGGCATGTGATATCCCATTGGAAAGGTATTTCAAAGAGCTACACATTACACCATCAAACTCTAGCATTGTCTATAGTTTGACTATGGCGAGCCAAAAAAAACATTGTTTAGGGCTCTAAAACAACCCTGAAAGTCCATCAAGATGTGCTGAGATGAATACATACAAAATGAGCCAATTGGATTAGATGATAGGCTACCAGTATCCACCTGAATATGTGTAGGGATTTAGACAACCCCAGAAGTCTAGAACCCACAATTACAAAGAAGCATAAAAGAATGTGTTGAACTAAAAATAGACAAGAGGATCCAATTGGAATAGGTGGGTGGCCACCAATATCCACCTGGAGCAATCCTCCTCCATTAGGAAGAAATAGTCTCCAATGAATTGAGTTCCCCCATTAGGTAAGGAAACTTCTATTGGATTTGGCCCTGGATGAGACATTTTTCTTAGTGTAGGAGATTCTCTGCCTTGACAACCCGATAAAGCTAGATCATATGTTGGTGAGTTCCCTTGACCTGTGTGTCCACTATTTTATCATTGGATTATTTTTCCATGTAGTCAGGGTTGACAATATTTGGTGTCAGCTATTCTGTGATCTTGGAGGTGTCCTATAATGGTGGAAAATATGGCCGAAGGAGGTCCACATTGAACACTAGGTGTAGGCCAAGGAAGGGTGGAGTGTTGAGATTAAAATCATTGGTACCCACAACCATGGTGATAGTTTAAGGCCCATAGCAAAGTAGGTGGAGCTTCCTATGGGGCCCTGTGAGACGCTCCTTCTCTAAATGTAACCATAATTTGTCTCCAACCGGAAATTGGTGTGGTATCCTCTGTTGATCATGGTTCTACTTGTACTTAGAATTGGATTTATGCAAAATCTCCTAGACTTATTGGAAAAAGTGTGGAATCCACTGAATGAATATGGTGGATTTGTCGGTCTCAGATTGAATATGGGAAGAGTCGATCTGTGTGGTGGCCAGAGGTAGTGCAACATCAATTAGACCCAAGTGTTGGAATTATAGCCCCACCTGAAATGGGCTATGGCCAGTGGAGCTATGGAGAGTCATGTTGTAACTGTGTTGAATATATGGGAGACTCTCATCCCATGTACGTGGATATTAGAGTTGTACATGAACAGGATGTGCATGATCATTCGATTGACGATCTTTGTTTGGCCATCTATTTGGGGGTGGAAAGCAGTGGATTTAGTGAGCTTGGTGTCCAATAGTGACCAGAGACTCGACCAAAATTTGATGAGGAACCAACTATCCTAGTCAGAGATGATGGTTTGTGGTATCCCAAAATGGACCCACACTCGTTTGAATAAGATCTTGGCAGTATCTACCACTTTGATATTCTTATTGCATACTGTGAGGATGACCATCATCAAAGACCAATCAGCGACCACAAGTACGGAGTCATTTTCGTGCTTTGTGGATGGAAGGCCAAACATGTAATCCATTGAGATGGATTCCAAAGGCTTCTTGGGAGTAGGAAGAGGGGTGTATAATTGTTGATTATTGATGGTTGGATTGGAAATGGAATAGGTACTGCAATATATGATATACTTGTTGATGTACTATCAAAGTTTTGGCCAATAAAAATGTTTCTGAAGAACCACCACAATTTTCTCAATGCCAAAATATCATGCCATCCAACGGTAGTGGGATTCCCAAATCATATTTGCACGCTTGCTTGTAGGAACACATAGATGCCCCATATGGAATAATAGTTTGTCTTGAATGTGAAAATCAGTGGGAATCATGCCTATACCTAAGAATTGATAGGTGGTGGTGAAGTTTGGATCTTGATGATAAAGTTGGGGCCACTAACATGCCTCATGTCCACAGGAATGGACCACAGTGGTGAGTGCAGCCAAGGGAGGTTGACTAAGGCAATCAGTGACATGATTTGATAATACATGTATTATACTTGATGTTGAGATAGAGATTTTTTAGGTAGGTGGACCACTTCTGATGGCGCTTGTTTTGTAATTTACCCTATGTCTGTATGAACTGTAGAGGCTTGTGATTAGTGTGGATGATCGTATCCTTTCCCAGAATGTAATGTTTCCATTGATGACAATATTTTAAAATGGAATGCATTTCCTTGTCACAGGTGGGGTATTTTCAGAAAGTATCTGAGAGTGTCTCACTATGGTATGCCACTGGATGACCATGGTGAGTAACAATTTCATCTACAAGATAGTCAGATGCATTAGTATTAATCTCAAACGGTTGTTGCATATTAGGAAAGGAGAGTACTGGAGCTGAGCCCAAGTGATGCTTTAGATCACCAAATTCTCTCTGTTGTTCCTTCCCCCAGACGAACCTTTCCCTGCCACTGCCCTTGGTCACCTGGAAAGGGGCCCATGAAATATGGGATAATCCCAACATGAACCATCAGTAGAAGTTGGATAGTCCCAAGAAGCTTCAAATCTCGATTAGTGTGGTCAGGGATGGCCAGTCATGGGATGCCATGGATCTTAGATCGATCAACAGGTACCCCATGCTCATCAACAATGTAGACCAAGTATTGGATCCTTTTCATGCCAAAAGAGCATTTTTCCAAGTTGGCATATAGCTTGTGTTGTCACAGAATGCTTAAAACGTATTGAATATTCTTCATTTGGTCCTCCCACGTTCTGTTGAAGATGAGGATGTCATCCAAATATACCACCAAAAAAGAGTTGGTGAAGGGTCTCAATACATCATCCATCAACCTCATGAAAGTGGTTGGTGCATTTGTTAAGACAAAGTTCATGACCAACCATTCGAAGAGACATTATTTATATTTGAAGGTTTTCTTCCATACATTAGTTGGTTCGATGGGAACCTGGTGGTAGCCAGACTTTAGGTCAATATTGTTAAAGAATGTTTCCCCCTTGAGTTGATCAAGAAGGTCATCAATCTTAGGAATTAGGTGTCGATTCCTGACTGTGATTTTTTTTAAGGATATGTAATCAATGCAGAGTCGCCAAGTCCCGTCCTTATTCTATACCATCACAATCGGGCTTCCACAATGGGACAAGTTGGGTTTGATGTGCCCCTTTTGAAGAAGCTATTGGATCTAACGCCTAATTTCGTCATTTTCCATCAGCGAGTGACGAGAAACTAGTCCATTAGGTAGAGGTGCATCGGGGGTCAGAGCAATTGGATGCTTGACTTGCTAGTGCATTGGTACCCCGGTGGGTGAGGAGAAGATGTCTCTGTGTTCTTCCATGATCCCCTCCACTTGGTTCTGTGGAAAAGAGAGGATTTGTGTAGAGGAAACGGATGTGGCAACGACCTTATGGTTACTGTGAGCATGGATCACAAAGAAGATGAACTTCCACGTATGTGAAATGACCTTAATACATTGCTTAGCAAATATTAAAGAAACAACAGTAGGAGGTGCTACCTCTGGTATCTTGTACAATTGTCTACTCAAATTAATAATAACACCATGGGATATAGACTCATACAAATCACGACACTTCCAAAAATATGGTTGTCCTAAAATAACATCTCAAAATTCAAGGGGAGAAATATCACACAATACCTCATATTTGAAAGGCTTGATGTCATAGGGAAGATGACACTATTGGCTGACACAAAGATACCTCCCTTGCCAAAGCCAGCCAATGGTGTTGGGATACACATGTGGTGTCGCCGGTAGGTCCATCTGCATGATGATCTCTGCTGAGATCAAATTCTTCTTACTGTTACTATAGAAAATGAAATGAAGTGGAACCCACTTTATCCACATTTGTGAGTGAAAGAGGCGTTCTTGTTCCTCTCGTTCTTCTGGTTCTCTTGGATAGAATTTGGTGGTAGGGATAGTGGAAATAAGTTCAACATCGATAATCCACTTCCATCCTTACTGATTTGACTCAGAATTAGAATCAACTTCTGACTTGGAATCCTTCAACTTGACCTCGAGTGACTGCTTGGAGCGACATTCTTCATTGTTTTTCCAAGGGAATTTATGGTACTCACACCATTTTCCCATATCCTTATTCATCTTATCATTTCAATTATTTTGTTGTGGTTTGTATTGGTTGTCCTAAGAGTGACCATCTCATCTCAGTCCTTTTCTGTGTGGGTTGGAGTTTCCTTTTCCCTTCTTTGGTAGTGAGGATTTTTCATATCCAAACTCTCGCCTCTTCTGCTTAAATGTCTACTCAATCTTGAAAATGTATATATAAGTCATTCCCAATGAGGCAATGTCCAAAAAATCCATTTTTTTAATGTATCTATCGAAACAACCACGATATTTGAGCACCAGATTTATTTCAGAGTATTTGATACCCAATTTGGTGCGCAGGGTATGGAAAATATTGCTGAAATATGGTATTGTCTAGTGCCTTTCTTGACGTAGGGTGGTCCATTTGATGTATTGGTCCTCATATCTTCCAACATTGTAGTATTCTTCTCTAATGGAATCCCAGAAGAAATCCCATATAGGGCAAACCACAAATATTTCAAATTCCTCTATGCCACTTTTCTTAGAGTAAGTATCCCACCAATTCTTAACATGGGGGATGACCTTGAGGAGTGCAAAAGTAATATTTTCCCTATCAGAAAATTTGTGGACCGAAAAATACCCTTTGAGTAGATTTAACCATTTATATAAAACATTGAAATCCATTATTCCTTCAAATAATGGAATATCAAAATTTACATGTACCTTGAAGAGGGTTGCATGGGAAATTGATAAAGATGCTTCTCCTGTGGGCAGTTGTCGAAGGATATGTACAAAATTCTCCATCATTTTTTTCCTTTTTCGTGCGAGGGCTTCCTTGAGCAACATTTTAATAGGATCTCCTACTCCATCATCTTTCTTTTCATCCCCAATGAGTTGGTGTCGAGGTCAGTGCGAATGATATTGCAATGGCTCGATTGGTTCGAGTCCCAACTTCTTGTACCCAGATCTTGTCGGGGACATGCATGAAGAAAAATAAATGAAGAGCATATCGCTCTCATACCACTGATATGGATTTAGGAGAGGAATGAATTGATTAACACATTGAATACAATAAACATAGATATATTAATAACAACACATATATCCAGTGAAAAATATATTTTCTTGAATAAATGAAATAGGATGAAATTGTAAAATTGCAGAACAAAAGCACTTGCTTGAATGGTGGTAGCTATCTTTGAGAAGAGATGTGGTTGCTACGCACATCCATCTGATAAAAATTATTAGAATGAGGCTCCAGAGGCCTTTTTGATATTACTCATGAATTCCAAAACCCTAGATATCCAAAAACCTAACCCTAGGAGGTGAAACTCTAAAAGTCATGTGGGCCCCTATGTGTAAGTTGATACCTCAACTTCCCGAGGTCGTAAATTTTGCATATGACCTATGTTTTAGGCGCGTGATATCCTGTTGGAAAGGTATTTCATAGAACTACACATTACACCATCAAAATATGACTCCGTCTACACGTTGACTGTGGCGATCCAAAAAAAAATTGTTTAGGGCTCCAAAACGACCCTGGAAGTACAACAAGGTGTGCTGACATGAAAACATACAAAATAAGTTAGTTGGATTAGGTGATAGGCCACCACTATCCAACTAGAAGGTGTGTAGGGATTCATACATCCCCAGAATTGTATAACCCACAATTACAAATAAGTACA
>JASDQU010373169.1:30298-44697 GCA_032191745.1 Picea mariana
CCAACGAGATCCCCTGCATCCTGAAGAGTAGTTTGTGCCCACTTGGGCCTCTTCTCTGGCTTTGCAACTGCATATGGATGCTCTGACTCTGCATCTAACTGTACTAACTCTGAATCTGAATCATCTGAGTCCTCTGAATTAGAACTCTCATCTGAAGAAGAGTCAACATGTGCATGCTCATCATCTTGGACAGGTGGAAGAGTGAAGGTGTATGCATGTGACTGCTGAGGTACATGCGAGACACTTTCCTCGAATTGGACACTACGCTCAATGATGAGTCGGTCTGAGTAAATATCAATAAGTCGATATCCCTTCACACCGTTGGGGTATCCAACAAAAATTCACTCAGTGCTCTGTGGATCAAGTGCCTTCCTCTTTTCAGAGGGAATCCAGGCCCATGCACATGAACCAAAAAAGCGAAAGTGGGCCACTTCTGGTTTGAGGCTGCTTCAAGCCTCATAGGGGGTCTTATCCTTGACAGATCTATGACGAGATCTGTTCTATATGTATGTTGCACAGTTAAGTTCTTCGGCCCATAGTATCTATGGTAGTGACTTTGCATGCAACGTGCAAGATGCCATCTCCTTTAGAGATCTGTTTTTCCGCTCAGCAACTCCATTTTTCTATGGAGTGTAGGGAAATGTATGCTGCAATTGAATCGATGCCTCATGGAAAATATTATGAATCTCATGATTCACATACTCTCCCCCATTATCAGTTTGGAGGACTTTGATCTTCTTTCCGAACTGTGTCTCAACCAAATATTTGAAATCTTTGAGGTGTTGAAAGACATCAGATTTTTTCCTGAGAAAGTAGATCCAAGTAAAACATGAGAAATCATAAAAAAAAATGAGAACAAACCTCAATTTTCCGATCGATGGATGCGGAAAAGGACCCATGAGGTCACTGTGGATCAGATCTAAAGGTGCGGAAGCTCACTAAGACTTTCCTTTGATGAATTTCTCTTGAGAGTGTTTTCCAAGAACACATCCCTCACATACTCCCTTGGAGAAATGGATTTCTGGTAGACCATCAAATAATTTGTGCTTTCTAATCTATTGCATGTATTTGAAATTCAAATGTCCAAACCTTTCATGCCATATCCTACTACTTTCATCAGCATGAGTAAGAAGTAAAGCTGAATCAGGTTCAATGAATTCAGAAAATGTATACAATCTAGACTAATGATTTACCTCACCGGTAGCAACCCTAGATTTGGTTTGCATGTCGTATATGTCCATGGAATTTGGTGTGAATACAACTTTCTTTCTGATGACATAATTCTTCGTCTGATACACAGAGAGAAGGTTGACAGAAATCTTGGGAACATGCAACACGTTCTCGAAGCTTTCGTTGGTGAGTTCAATCCTTCCTTTGCTGGTGACTTCGACAGAAGAGTTGTCCCCCATCAGAATAGGAGGACCTTTTCATGCATCCAAAGAAGAATAGATTGCTTCTGAGGAAGCCACGTGATGTGATGCTCCTGAATCTATGATCCAAGCATCGGGAGAGGAGTTGATTGCAATCAAGGCATGGCTAGAATTGTCTTTCTTGGAATTCAGATCTTCTGGCTTCTTCTTCTTTGCACCCTCGGGGATGCGAACTCCAAGGTTGTTTTGATGAAGTATCTGAGACATCATATCTATTTGTTTTTTCATGCATGTAGATTCTGAATGGAATCCTTTATGACAGTATGTGCATTTCTCTCCTTTTCTTCCCTTTTCTCTTTTGGATCGGGAGGCATTGGTGAAGGGTTTTCTGTACCCTTCCTTCTTCGTATGTGCATGATATTTCTACTTATATTTATCATTATATTTCTGATATTTATGGCTTCCATCATGCACAGTGAGTGCATGCGCCCTTGGGCCTTTGATTTCACCCATGTTGATGAGCTTGGTTTGTTCTTCTGTCAGGGATTCAATAAAGTCCTCAAGAGAAGGCATATTCTAGGTGGATCCAGAGGCGAATCTGATAGTATGGAATGTGGATACGAATAAAAAAAAATTAGGTCCAATCTTGGAGAGAATGGTGAGAACTATTTGTTTCTCCTCCTTCGATTTATCAACCCTGCAAGCTTTGAGTTGCGACAGTAAATCCTTGAATTTTGTAAAGAAATATTGGATATTCTCGAAGCTTTTTGGATCCAATGTGAGCAGCTCCACCTCCAACATTTTCCCCCTCATCTCATCCTATTTTCCAAATATCCCTTCCAGGATGTTCCAGGCTTCATTGGGAGTCTTACAGGAAGATATATGAAAAAGGAGATCGGGAGAAATAAGACTGTAAATTGTTTTGAGTGCCTCATCCATTTGATTTAAGTACTTGGATTTTTCTATGGCTGATGCTGGCTCTGTATCTTTATTCATGGTTAATCTATACAACCCTCTAGATCAGATATGTATGGCTATTTTCTCCTTCCATGCAAAATAGTTGTAAGGTGTAAGAATGAATTATTTTTGGAATTCCATCTTTCCGCTGTCTTCAATCTTTTGTACCTGCAAAAAATTTTGGTGTATCTTTTGCTTAGCAGTCCGTCAACTCTGATACCATGTAAATGTGTTGAAACTACATAGAATAGATCTATATAAACAATGATACACACATTTTCAGAGAGAATAGAATAAATAATAAGAAGGAGAGAAAGAATGGAAAGAATTCTCATTAACCGTTATGAATAATGAATAATTTACATATGATATACTCTGCATAACTCAATGAGTTTGAATTGAGGTGAACCAAGTCACCAAAGTGGTGGTGTAGAGTGATATGGACACACACCAATAGTTATGGGAGTGAACTGCCACCTATTCTAGTCTCTCAAGAAGTTACGGGTGTGAACTGCCACCTATTCTAGTCTCTCAAGCAATTACGGGTGTGAACTGCCACCTAGTTGAGTTAACTAGTCAACTAGTTTTCAGTTAACTGACTGAACAAAATGTAGTGACGAGTTAACTCAAGGAATCAAGGCTAATGTGCCACTTTGGTGATGATACCAAGGAAAGATCGAATTATCATGGTGATGATCCAAATGTTGCATGGTGATGATCCCAATGCAACATCTAAACTCAACTCAACTAGTCAAACTGAAGTGTGAACTAAAAGAGAATATTCTCCAGGTGGAATATTCTCTCCTAAAATATAGGAGACTGGATAATGAGTAATTATGACTGATAAACAAAGAAAAACCTTAGGAAAAAGAAATACTAGGTCTGTGTGAAGTGACTCCAACAATGAGGAGGTATCAGAATCCAACGCTTGGTTTTCAAAACATTTGTTTTCTTTCAAAACATGTGATGAATTAATAATTGGTTTGATTGAAAATATAAATGAAACCTAGTGTATGAGCTCCTATATTTATTGTTCAAGATAAAATTCTAATAAAATCTTATCAGATGTAAACAAGGTTCTACTCATGTAAATATAGTCACCTGATCAAAGATCATAAAAGTATAAATATGCAAATTAATTTCAAAGCCTGATCTGAATCAAATGAAAATAAAACAAAAATGAAATAAAAAGGAAAGAAAATAAGAATAAAAAAGGGATTAAAAAAGAGAGGCATGATAACCAAGAAGTGAACTTGTGTGGAAATGAGATCCATTTGTGTTAGACCATCTGAGTCCTCATTCTCCTTCATTTTTCCTATCCTCGAGATTTTAATCTATTTTTATTTTCACTACCTATCCTTAAGTATTCATAGAAAGAAAGAATTTTTCCTTGACTCTAAAAACTTAAAAACATATCTTCAAAACAATATTAGGTGAAAATATTTGTGTTCCTCTGATTTTAACTAAAAGAAAGTATGTCTAGGCTAATCTTGATAACTTTAGCTCTTCTAAGAGATTTTAACTGATTAATTCACTCAAGGCCAATCCCTGGAAAAAAAAAATTCCCATAAAATCTTCCCTATAGGAAAAGATGTATCGAAGATCGGGAGAGTTTTAGTTCAAAGTACAATAAAAAATTGTTGGCAGACCTTCACTGTCAAATTTTAAGCAGATATCATCCCTTGTATGATACATACAAATTGATTGTCTCCACTTCAAAAATATAAAAAATATAAGACAGATGGTGAAAGGAAATTCATAAAATGATTGCCCCCATCTATTCCAAGACAAATGGTGAAAGGAAATTTGTAATTTGATTGCCCCCATTTTGTCCAAAAAGAGATGATGAAAGGAAATTCATAAAATGATTTTCCTCATCTCAATAAAATGTAAAGGTGCTAATTGAAGTGGTGAAAGGAAAGTCAATGGAAGATGTAGATAACTTCATTGAGGTACTGAACAGGCTCGCTAGAAGTGAAGAAATATCTATCATATCTGTAAGGCTTTCATACACGTATATAATATACTCTGGTATCTAGTTCTCTTCCTGGTAATATTTACATTCTAAACTGAAAAGGGATTCCCTAAATAAACTACTTAGCATTGATGCGAATGAAATCGACGAAAGTATGATATTTCAGATAAAGTTGTTTTGAATATCTTAAGCAAATCCAAACTCAGGTTTAGGAAAAGGAAGTTATTAATATACTAACTTGAGATCAATAATTAAATGTGTTTTGAAGGTTTTATGAGATTCGATTGAAGTTCAATTTTTTTTCTCTGTATAATTATGTCCCAAAGGTGTTTCCCATAAATGCAATAATGACTCCATTTACCCGATAAAGACATTTGGTCTATTGTCCTTCCACGTATCGTAGGGAGACGCGATCCCTAGATGGAGCCTATGTTGGAACACATATAATCCTAAAATTTGATATTTACATTTTCCACTTCATGAAATTATAATCTTTCCCAAAATGGTTACTTAAAGAAGATCTTTTGAATTTTAAATCAAATTCAGTTATGGTTAATCCGTAATAAAGCACGTGTGATATTTTCCATTGATAAAGTTTTCGTTTGATCGAACGATCCTAGTTTCTATGAATTTTTGGAGTCTCTTGATGGTTAATAGCATGAATCACTAAATTTCACTTTGGAGCTTCGTGCTTCTAGTATTTCGATAAGTCTTAACGATAAAAGTCCCAAAACCCGAAAGTGTCTGTTTGTCACTTTTCCTAAACTTTTGAAGGACACGAGTCATGGTATACATGTATCTTTTGATTCTTCCCTCAGTTGACATGTGGAACGCATATCTAATATCCTCGTTTGAATATTCATATTATTTTAACTAAAAAGTGCCACCTCCCTATTCTTGACATATCATCTAAAATGACGCCATCTTCAACACGTAGCTAGGGGAGATGATCCTTCGGAAATATAACAAAGGACTAATTCACAAATGACCAACCACTAGAGACTTGTCCTTGGCTCGTTCTGACCAGAACACCTCCAAGTAATGTATAATCTATCTCCCTAGCCTAAATATACCTACAATATTGCATTTATGTTAGATTTCGAGCAACAGGAATGCATGCAATATGCCAAGAGTTATCCCGATATAATCAAGTCCTGGTGGGGTCACCCAATGAGGTTCAGGGCTGATGTTGATGGCATGTACACCATAACATCGTTAGACACACACATGATTTACGTAGCTATGATTCTCTATAGACTGTTCGGTGAGAAGAGTCCTACTCATTTCTCGGTGGAGTGGGTATCGATTATGCATGAGGGGGTCGAGGGCTACACATTTAACAGGGCCAAAATTCTATCAGACAACTTGGACAAAGAAATCACTGAGTACAAATTGGCTAGATCAAAGGGGCAGCCTAAACCTTTCTACATTTTTGCGTATATCATGGATTTTGTCTCCTTCATAACCCCTTTCCCATTGATGAATTGGAGCTATACCCAACCAATTCATAACCTATCCAATTTTACCATTCCAAGCTATGGGTGGAAAAGATCAAAGCTTTCTTCTATGAAATATGCCACGATGCAGTAATGCTTGTCCATATAGCTTTATATGGTTTCCCACCCCCTTTAATTTCAGAAAGAATCATGGGCAATCTAGGAAAACTAGAAGATTGTTCCATTTAACTAAACTTCTCTTATATCGGGGTTTTCAGATGCTCAGTCCCTCCCCATGCTCTCTCGAGAGTTTTACCAGACCGCCTAGTATGCTGAGAAGTGGCTTATCAAAAAGTGACAGAGGGCATCAACAAGGAACTAAAAGCAACCCAGAAAAAGGTATGGCCTACCTTCCCTCTCCAGGTTGGTATGTTTTCACTATTAGACTTTGGTCATTACAAAGTGGAGGCTGCATCTTTAGAGGATGTCAAATTGGTTGACTTCGAATTTAAAAGGCGCGACCCACACAAAATTGTGGGAAACCACCTGGCCCAATACAACCTGAAGAGATATGTGCATGAAAACTCCCCACATGATGAAATATTTAGGGGACTCAGGTCTTCTGAGGAGGTATTGAATAGATTCCAAACCTTGTCCCCGGATCAACAGGTTGGCTTCCTCAGTTTCCAAAGACACCGATGAAATAGATTGTCAAAAATACTACAGGGAGAATCGGCAGCCACTTAACATGCACAAGAATATGTACCTCCAGGTTTTGAGTCAGGGAACTATGGTAAACACGATACTAAGGAAACACCAAATATCTATGAATTTGTTACTCAGGAATTGGAAGCTTCATTATGAAGTTCACTAGGCCCTCAGGAAACGACTCATCTCAAAGCCTTCCTAAATAAAGGGCATGATACATCTCCTTCGACACCAACTGCATATGATGCCAATACTGTAGAGCAAGAACCGTCTACAGAGATTGGTACACCTATTACTTCATTGACCCCTCTACAGTCTAGTTTCAGGAATCCTAGTTCCGAAGTCATTTATGTCGGCTATCTTACCCCAATCTTTCCTGAAGAGATGCCTTTTTTGGACTTATTCTTCAATAATAAATGGAGGGCCATCGTAAAAAAAGAAACACAACAAAAGGATGGAGTAATAACTAAAAGGAAGAGGATGTTATATGACATAAATAATCACAACATTTTAGAATTCACGAAGGAGGTTGTAGGTTCATTGCGTGCGTTTGCCACTACTAATCAATGGTCAGTGGAGAACTTAGCAGACTAGCTAAGAAAAAAAATATTATTGATGGGGCAGCTACAATATCAAATATTGACCATGGAGTATACTGTAAAGAATAATATGAGCCAAGACTTTGAACAAATCAGAGCATATGACTAGCATTACATCCAACGGTTGCGGGCTAACCTCAATGAGCTCCATCGAAATTCACAGGCCAACAAAGGATTGGTCACTCAACAAGATGAGCTAATAAATAAATTTCAAGTCAGGTTAGACTTTACTAAAGGTATGTCAGTAGAGATATCATATTTTCAGACTCAAGCACTGGAGGTAAACGAAAAACTTGAAATGGCCCAGCAAGATCTTTTCATGAAGGTTGATGCCATCCAGAAATGCTACTAGGTGGTAGAGCTTTCTCTAAAGGATATCTATGTTAAGGAAGGAGAAGGTTTCGTAGACCGAGATAAGTTTCAAGAGGCCATCATATTGGCACAGAAGGATAATGTCCCCAATTTTCCTTGGCTTTCCCCTTCCGAACAAATAAGAGGAGATATGGCCCTGGAGGTGTGGGAAATGAATTTAGCAGAGATCAAGAGATTAGCTCGGGAAGTGAAATATGCTTTTCAAGAAGCGTTATCATCCCTAGTCAAAAAACTGATTGATTTTGAGGGAAGCAGTATCGCGGAGGCTTTGGGAAAATTGATATTGCAATGAACCAACATAATTCTAAAAAGAACAAAGAAGAAGCTTTGGCAGCCATTCGAGAAATGAGCTAGATTGACCTCCTTCATATTAATAAGTGGTTGGTGAAACCAGGTTCATAGTCCTAGGCCATAACTCAGGAGTTAAAAAGGATACATCATAAGCTATCTCAAGTAGAAAGGAAATTATACACCTTTGAGGTAAATGAAAATATTGATATGTCTAGGTTGGTGGTATAATTTTTAAATAGATGCAACCAATGCATTGAGCATGGAAAAACAAGCACAGTGTGAGAAGGTAAAAAAAGGTCATTGCATTACTGAACATGGCTGGAGAGACAGATGGTAGCAGGACTACAATGGCTAAGATATTATGCCAGATCATTAGGAAGACAAGAAGACATATGTGTCCAACCTAAAGGAATGAGGAAAGAAAGCATTTCTACCAGCAGACGAAGAGATATAATAAATTTCCAACGAAGCTCATCATTCTCTATGCACTATTTTCTTATTTCAAATATTTGTTATTTTTAATTATAAGAAGTCCAACCATTTTGACTTGTGACAGTTTGTATAAATACATAGATTCAATATCTTTCAAAGGCTGCTTCTTACAATATGTAATAGAGAAAAATCTCCTTATTGATTATTGATACAAGTGCAGACAAAAATTCCAAATTTTGTTCAGTTTGGGTTATGTGTTTCTTTTGTATTTCCATTTCTCAGCATTCCCTTATGCAATTCCTTGATAAATGTTTGATTTAAATTTAGTACAACAACTACTGTAATTGTATTATGCTAGTAATTCGTTAAGTAAGAAGTTTTTCCTCTGCATTTACTGTGAGTAAATCAAGACCTAAAATCTATGTGAATTACTATAATTTAAACTTTATTCAAGGGTGTGTTACCTATCTTCTTCGACTGCAACAAGGTTAGACTCTTTCGTAACTGATGCCTTGATTTGTTTAACAGTATTGTAAATTTTCCTAATTCCATTCGATATTACAAATTGTGACTCAGACATGAAATACGACCTATGTACTGCCATATGGTTATTTTCATTTAAGGATATTTTCTCTTATAACTAAAGGTGGGAAAAACAATCTTCAAAAACATTATATTCAAACTTTCCCGATGCCTAACATTACACCTTGATCCGTAATTTTAATCTTAGGAACAATAGGAAGAATAAATTTTTTAAGGTGCTTTGTTCGATACTTTGCTGAAATCATAAAGAATATCACCAACATGCTGAAGAAAGATGTTTTTATCAAGTGGTCACCGGAAGAAAAAATCCTCATTCCAAAGGATCAAACAAGATTTGGTTGAATCTCATGTATTGCTTATCCTTGACTATGCCAAAGAATTCTTGATATTCTCTTTCGCTCTTGAGGAATCCATTGATGTTGTGCTACTACAAAAGAATGAAGAAGCATATGAACAATTTCGGTGCAATTATATGCATAATATATTACCAAACATAAATTATCAACTAAGATTCATAATCAGTAGAGTTGATGCACTATATGTTCCGATAATAGATAGGTTCCTATGTCTGTTTAGTAGATCTTAGATAAGAAAACCATCAATAACAAAATACTCAGTTTTCATACTTTTTCAAATAACATTATCCACTCATTTAAAAATTCAGAAAGAAAAACGTGCAAACGAAATCTCAACAATCATGCATTCAAAAGATCTTGCTCAGATAATGATTTGTCCATTTACAATCTAATGAAGTGGAAATATGGGCTTTGACTCAGTTATTGTAGCTACTACTATTAACAACAACTAGAAAGCAAATCTGGGTGCAATTCAACAATAACAGAAGATAAAGCTCATAGTAAAACTCTCAATCAAACAGTCAATTGAAAAGGATCTTTCTCACATAACAAGTTTGTTCATTATAGGATCATAAAATGAATAGATGAAATTAATATCTTGTTCCCTGTAGCAATCAAAAACAATAATTAACAATCAACTTTAGACAGTCTTAAAAAAAATTCAAATCATAACTCAATTCTATTCAATCAAACTCGTGTAATACAAAAAACAATCAATATAATTGAGAAGCTTCATTATGGAACATGAAGGTAAAAGATGAAGTCATGTTGTTCATGTACCCACTAAGAACACTACTATATAAAAATCAGAATACCAATATTTGTTTGCTAAGCAATCCCACACATTAGATTCTTAAATGTTACCCTACAAAAGTAGAAAGGAAACTAATTTCTCACACTCATTCAAAAGCAAGTGATTATGTATTTGATCTTTAAAATGCATTTTAAATCATTGACAAAACACAATTGTTAAATGTGCACACTCACACAATCACACAAAAAATGTACAGGGAGGTTTACCTTAGTTGGGACGGTGGGACCTTGCCAAACCAACAAGGTAAATCTAAAGAGATAACAGACTAAAATGTTCTAATCATACCTAAGAATTGCACAACAGATCATTTGTATTCCTCCAACTTGTAAATTTAATAAAAACCTCATCATATTGTACATTATGGCCATATGCATTATCTTGTTCTTGCTACTTCTTCATTACATCCAAATGTACTCTATCACCTATACAACATCCCTTATAAAGAAGGTGAGTCGTTACTATCAAGAGCTAAGGATAATTATCAAATAGTTTTTAAAATATTAAAATTGAAAATTCATATCGAATCTTTAGGAATGGAATTCATCCTCATGACACAAAGTGCATGAGTGATGAAGTCTATCGTGATCTCAAAACTAATTTGGAGACTTTGATCCAACTGACTTCTTGGAATTTCCATCAGCATACTTGTTCAAGAAGTGATTTCTGGAAACAAGGGATTGGTACCAGAATACACACAGTCGTAATCCTGAGTACCGGATTAGGAGCAAAGGGAGGTACTGGAATGAGAAACATTGGTACTGGAATAGCACAGAGTGTGTTGGTACCAGAATAACATAGAGTGTGGGTACTAGAATAGAACATAGTGCGGGTACTGGTACCGAAATAGCTCAGAGTTTGGGTATTGAAATAGCGTAGACAGGCGTTGGTACCGGATAGGTGCCCAGGCAGTACCACATCAATGTTGTGCAGCTATGTTGGTTCAAAATCAATGTTGTGCGAGTCTGTTGGTACCAGTTCAATGTTGTGCGAGTCTATCGGTACTGGATCAATGCTTATTAAGAGTCAAATGATTAGGATCCTATAAAATCAAACATTTAATCATTTTAACTCAAGAAAACTAAAGAAACCATGCTTTAATCATAAGTTACCTCTCTATGCATATGTACAAGGTCATCAAGTGTATTTGTGGAGGAAACAATCAATTATATATACATAGCATAGGTAAAATAGGCTTAGATAGAGGGTAATATAGGGTAATAAAGGTGTGAAAATCGAGACTCAACATTCCCCCATGCTTAAGTCATTGCATGTCCTCATGCAACAATGATCTTCAAAATTTCAAAATTGATGGTACTCCTCACTTGATCAAGCATTCTTGACATTCAACCCTTCTTCAGCTCCTAAGTTCCTGTTATACAACATAAACTTCCTGGCCTATGCTTCACACTTCTTACCCATGGAAAAATAGTTATGACGGAAAAGTGGAGTCAAGAGTAATAGATTAGATTTGTTAGTGATTTGACATTAGGTCTTATCTAATCTGTTTTCGATCAAAGTTAGGAGAAAGGGGTGGTGGTGACTCTAATATGATTATAGGATAGTGGACAAGAGTTTTCATAACGAATTTGACTAATGCCCCCCCTGGCTAGATTACATTTAAAATAAAAGTGATATAAGCATAGTTTAGATATCATTTGAAGAGAGGAACACATAAAAGAATACATCCCAATATGATTAACTCGCTTCTGATCCAAGTTTTTAGAGATGAATCTCTTCTTTCTTAGGTAATGTGAATTACATATACTGAGGGTCCCACTTCTCTTGAAAAACTATTTATTTTGAAGATAAAACTCTAAAATGGATACTTGAAGGTTCTTAAGAACATCATCTAAGAGATATAAAGGTCGTCTTCTAGCCTTGATTTGATAATGATTGCTTCAGAATGAGACACAAGGGCTTTTGTTCAGTTTTAGGTGTGCCACTTTATGTTTATCAAATCCCTTTACCCATCATAGCCCGACTGCCAGCACGCATGTTCAATACCTTGACGGGTTTACCTTAGTACCATACAATCATGGCCATGCTACGAACATGTATGTTCAGTACCTCGGCAGGTTTACTTGTACTTCATGATACTTCCATTTTATTATATTACTCAAAATATTTAGAATGATGTATAATGTTCATTGACAGTTTTAGAGTATAAGGAAAGCAGGTGGTACGAGAGTGTTTTAGTTATTAGGCACATAATTAATTGCTTGCAATTATCCCAAGGGTGACATCATTCACATTCAACTTAAATCTCAGCTACTCAATGTATAATGGAACATCTTGGATAATGACTAAGAGGTTCCTCGAGTTAATCCTATTAGGGTTCTCATGAAAGTTCATTTAGGTTTTGCAAGGGAGGTCCACCACATGAGGTTTTCATCAATACCTCCCAAGAGAAACTTGTAAAGATAAACCTACATAAGAAATTGTTTGAATCAACTAGGTTAGTATTATACAAAATGGTGTCACCACTTTTCAATGGATATTTCAATTAGCAATCACTTTTTCAAAATGATGAGATAATAAGACAAGTGCATCGATTATCATATAGAGATAAATGTGGAAATCTCTTCTTAAAGGATAGCAAGGATGATTAATTTAGGGTTGAGTGTAGAAATGTAGAAGGAATATGCACATGAGAGTAAAAATAATTAAACAAAAGACTTAAAATATCCTTGATATAAAGAACATGAAGAGATTAGCTCATACCTCCAATTACCTGAAGTGAAAACAATGTTAAGAACAGGACAAAGATCATATCACATTGGCATCAGTACTAGATTGGTAGCTGGTATTAGAACATGTTTCTATAGTACCATAATAGATAGTACTGTAATAGGACAGTACTAGAACAAAGAAGTATCAGAGCATAGCGAGGGGAAAAAACATAGTGACAGGATGAATGATTTCTATATGAGATGTATACAAGGGCTTGCAAAATTTTATGGTAGGGAGTCTGCAATAATTGAGAGTAACCATATGTTTACTGCATAATTAGTATAATTTCTTTAATAAAACAAAAAATGTTGAATTTATATGTCCTAGTACTTAAATCGAACAACAAAATTTGAATATATGATTAGAAATACCAACACCTTGTTACCAGTACCAGATCATCTGAGTACCGGATGGATGCAAGGTTGTGCTTAGTACCGGAATAGCACAAACCTCCTCGTTTGGTACCAGATGAGCACAAGGTTATGATGAGTACCTAAATAGCACAAACCTCCTCTTTTGGTACTAGATGAGCACAAAGGCAACTATCAATACCCGATGAACATAGAAATGAACATTGTATTATGGTACTGAAGGATAATTTGACACAATATCTGGTGGTAGTTATTTTGAAACTTTTCTAGGTTGCACCTTGTAGATGTAGTTGGTGTTTTTTGGTGTTCTGGAAGAGGACCTATGATCTCATTCAATTGAAAAACTATGTAGATGGAACAAATACCAACACTAGATGTAGGAACTCTGAGTTTGCATCAAAATAATGAAAAATAATTTTGTGACTGGGCTCCAAGATCTGTGACAAGAGGTTATTCTATAATTGGATGACCAAATGTTGATATTTAGAACCCTCCACTTTTGGAACTAGGTTGATCACTGCTCTTGTTGGCACTTCCTTTTTATTACAAAAAATAATAATCCTAACTACTACTGCCTTGGCAACCACTCCCCCATGCTTTATTTTTTGCATGGCCTCATGCAAACAATGTGAGATTCCAAAAAAAATTTTTTGAGAGCGTTGTGAATATTTGCTAAAAAAAAACCAATAGAGCAAATAAAACTAGATTTTTATTCATGCTTACAAACATAAAATTTAGGGAGAATGTCAAAAGTTGGATTATTAGCTATGAATAAAATAGTTTGGAATTAACATTCTGTTTCAAATTATATTAAAAAGGTCACTTAATTGATCTTCCTTGTGAAGTGGTGTTCTTAAAATAGATAGGTAATGATAAATCACAAATGCATCATTTTTAACAACTTAAGGAAAAAGAAGGAATTTGAAGAAATTGGTTGTGAAGTACTCCCTTAAGTGTTATATTTTATTGGCAATGATTCCTTCTCCACTTTTGAAACCCTTCCATTATCATGTGTGCATTCGAAGGATGGAGAGCTTACCTTCTCATAAAATTCCAAACAAAATTATCATAACTTTTAGATAGAAAACTACTATAGGAACGAAAGATCTTAAACCGACTGCTTTATTAACTTTCGACATTGCCATTTATGAAAAGTATGAAATATATGTTGCATTGTACTTATGTGCAACATTTATTTACCTATCCTACTCTAATTGAACAAAATAAAATGTCATTCAAGTATAGGAATACTTCCAGTGAAGCCATGTGCGTAACAGGTTAAGAAATATATCCATACTTGGGTTTAAAAGATAAATTTTAATGCATATCAGAGTATAAAGGACCAATTTCTTTGATGATGAGATCAAACAATAATGAAAATTAAAAGAGTAGTGTGACCTGACAAGTAATTGGAACCATATTTCAATAGGATCAAGATATTCATG
>JASDQU010373169.1:44717-60158 GCA_032191745.1 Picea mariana
GGGTTTAAAAGATAAATTTTAATGCATATCAGAGTATAAAGGACCAATTTCTTTGATGATGAGATCAAACAATAATGAAAATTAAAAGAGTAGTGTGACCTGACAAGTAATTGGAACCATATTTCAATAGGATCAAGATATTCATGCTTCCCTTCTTTCTTTAGGTCACACAACATGTCCTCCTGTGCATGCCACACATAGTATCTTCTTCAATATGATTGGTCTCTAGGGTACATACAAGATCTGCTGAGAGGCATGCTAAGAAATCATCAATCTCAGGTTCCAATGGTTTCTCTCCATTGCATTGTATCCATGATTCTTGAGTCTCCTCAACAAATTGACAATAGGAATCCGAAGGGACTTCTAAATATTCTTATAGAGAGACAACTAAATTCTTCGCTACTGTCAAGAAATGGTCTTCCTGAGAGGCGAATATCCCAACTGCTGCTAGAATGTGAGAAAGTTCGTGGAGGAACATTCTTCAAGCACTTGATCATCCTTGAATTACTATATATGGTTGATGATCCCTATCTCACAACACAAATTAGTACTTGAGGGTTCTTACAACACCCCAAAAATGATTTATCATCAAAGATATAAATTTTAAAACCATTTGCAAAAATTAAACACAGCAAACTTGAACTCCTTGCATTACTAGGACCCTGTTGTCACCAGGTTATCATTTCACACAAGTTATCCCATTATGAAAACACAATTTTGCATAAAATAAGGAAAAACACACTTTCATTAAAAGAAGATAGGACAACCTAACTTTGGAGCGACCCCGCCAAAGTGGATGCATGGGCTCTTCCCACACATCTTACTGTCTTCTCTCCACCCTGAGGTCATCCATAAAACCAATCCAAAAAAATTAAAGCAATATAATCCAAATGCTACCTATTACCATTTACAACTCCCCGACAACGATGCCAAAATGTTGGTGTATAAATATGTTCAATATATTACACTCATTTATATGTCAATACGGGATTCGTAATTAGTAGAGTTGATGCACTATCTGTGCTGATAAAAATAGGTTCATATGTCTCTTTAGTATAGCTTAGATAAGAAAACCATCAATAAAAAAAAAACTCAGTTTTCACACTTTTAAATAACATTCTCCACTCATTTCAAAATTCAGAAAGAAAAACTTGCAAACGAAATTTCAGCAATCATGCACTCAAAAGATCTTGCTCAGAAAAGGATTTGTCCATTTACAATCTCATGAAGTGGAAATATGGACTTTAACTCACTTATCTATAGATACTACTCTTAAAAACAACTAGCAAACAAATCTGGGCACACTTCAACAATAACAAAAAATAAATCTCATAGTAAAACTCTCAAGAAAACACTCAATTGAAAAGGCTCTTTCTCACATAACAAGTTTGTTCATTATAGGCTCATGAAATGAAGATATGTACTTAATATCTTGTTCCCTGCAGAAATCAAAAACAATAATTAACAATCAAATTTAGACACTCTTAAACAAAATTCAAATCATAACTCAAATCTATTCAATCAAACCTGTGTAGTACAAAAAACAATCAATATAATTAAGAGGCTTCATTATGGAACATGAAGTCCTTTTGTTCATGTACCCACTAAGAACACTACTATTGCAAACACAGAATAAAAATATTTGTTTGCTAAGAAATCCCACACAACAGATTCTTAAATGTTACCCTACATAAATAGAAAGGACACTAATTGCTCACACTAATTCAAAAGCAAGTGATTTTGTATCTGATCTTTAAAATGCATTTGAAATCATTGAAAAAATACAACTGTTAAATGTGCACACTCACACAATCACACAAAGCACATAAAGGGAGGTTTACCTTAGTTTGGACAGCGGACCCTTGCCAAACCAACAAGGTACCTCTAAAGAGATAACAGACTAAAACGTTCTATTCAAAATTAATCGAAAGAACCACAATATTGTCTACTATTTATCGAAGTTTTAGATCCACAGCAGGATCCATCTTCAGGACATAATAGCCTAAGGGAAAATGCAAGAGAGAAACCCTATTTAATACTACTTGGTTGAGTGTAGGAAACCTATAATGTCGACTCGGTGAAAATCCTAGGGTTTACTACAAGATTTTTACATTATATTGTTAAAAACAAGTTGATTTTAATTTTATAATCTAATTAGTATTAATATTATAATAATGTTATAAGATGGTTTTAAGGTTAATTTAAGGCTTGATTTAATTATATTAGAGGTAATATTAATATTATTATTAGTGTTGTCTACTACTTTGGTTCAATTTACAATATAATAAATAGTGGTAATAAATATTAGTTTAAAGACATATTTTAATTAAATTCTATGTTGTATGCTCATTATTAGTTTAAAATGAGGATTAAATTTATTTATTTACCGGTAATAAAATATTATTAATAATAATTTCTTACTAGTTAGGGTTTATTTTTAGAATTAATTTAATAGTGGTTATAAGTATTCTAGGATTATTAATAAGTAAAAATAGATTAGTTAATTAATTAAATCAGTTTAATTTTAATTTATAATAGTCTAGGGTAGAAACTAGGTTAAAACCTATTAATAAACCCTAGTAATGGTGCAAGTTATTAAGTCCTAGGGATCAGGTTATTTCTATCTTCTTTTCCGAACGAGCGGGATCCAACTATAGCTAATCTCCGAACCATTGTGTCTATTTAGGTTATTGGGATTCTTAATGATTTCAATTGCTTCCTTAATTCGTCGTTTAAGGAGGTAGTCTTCTTTTGCTAATATTTTGGTGTCTTCTAAGCGTATATGATTCTTTGTTGTGACATAGTGTTCTGCTAAGGATGAGGTGTGGTTTGTTCCTTCTTAATGTCAGCACCATGTTGTTTAATCCTAGTGTGAAAAGAGCGGCATGTTTCTCCAATGTATCATTTTCCACACAAACATTCTATTCTTTATACTCCTTTTCAATTAAGTTGGTCAAGTTTCTCTTTAACTAATCTCATGTTTTGTTTGATGGTATCAAGCGGTTTGAATGAGGTCTTAATCTATTTCTTGTTCAGAATTTTTGCAATTTTATCAGTAACTCCTTGGATGTAAGGGAGGTAGGTAGTTGGGTTTTGGGATTGGTTGTTTCATTGTTGAGGTCTATTATTTTCTCTCTCTAGGTATTTCTTTATTACGTTCTTAATCTCTTTGTCTTTGTAACCTATGTTTTTGAACACTTTTTGAAGGTGTTTTTTCTCTTGTTTAGGTGTTTTTTATATGAAATTCTTATGGCTCTTGTGGATAAGGTGTTAAGAACTCCTAATTTTTGGTTGGGGTGGTGATGGGAACTAGTGTGAAGGTAGATTTTGGTGTGGATCTTTTTTCTATAGACTGAATGTCCTAGTTTTTCATATTCTTTCCTGTTGATTAGTATGTCTAGGAATGGGATGCTACAATTAAAATTGAGTTCCATTGTGAATTTGATGTCATCGGATAGATTATTAAGATGTTGGAATAATTTATCTAGCTCTTCTTTCCCATGGGGCCAGAGTACATTACTATCATCAACATAATGTTTCCATCTTAGAGGTTTCAGGGGATAAGAATCTAGGTCTTTCTTCCCAAAGTTTTCCATGTAAAGGTTGGCAATTATGGGGGAAAGTGGAGAGCCCATCGCTACACCACTAGTTTTTTCATAAAATTCTCCTCGATAGTTGAAGAATGTGGAATGAACACATACCTCAGCTAGTTTTGTTGTTTCAGCATCGGCTACTTCTTTGACAACCATGATTGCTTTGTTAAGAGGGATCTTGTGATTAGAGAGATAACATCAAATCTAATGAGGGTGTCATTCGGATTTAATTTTTCATTCTTAATAATATTGAAAAAATCATTTGAGTCTTTTATGAAGGAATCGATATGACCTACTAGGGGGCCTAAAACGTTCGCGACATATTTGGCAAGCTAATAAGTGGGTGATCCTATTGTATTAACTATAGGTCTAAGAGGAGTTCCTTCTTTGTGTCTTTATGGTAGACCATAAATTCTCGGGGTGATCTTAGTGTTGGGTAGCAATCTCTTTTTTGTCCTCTCGTCTAGGCTGGAGTTGTTGATGGCTTTCTTCACTTCCCTTGTGATATTTTTAATGGGGTTGTTTGAGATCTTTTTATAACTACCACATGAGCATTTTTATGAACAAAATAGTGGCATAGCGATGGGATCTCCACTTTCCCCCATAGTTTACAACCTTTACAGGGAAAACTTTGAGACAAAAGACTTAGATTATTATCCCCTGAAACCTCTAAGATGGAAATGTTATGCTGATGATACTAATGTACTCTGGCCCCATGGGAAAGAAGAGCTAGATAAATTCTTCCAACATTTTAATAATCTATCCGATGACATCAAATTCACAATGGAACTCAAATATAATGGCAACATCCCATTCCTAGACATACTAATCAATAGGAAAAAAGATGGAAAACTAGGACATTCAGTCTACAGAAAAATGACCCACACTGAAAACAACCTTCAGACTAGTTCCCATCACCACCCCAACCAAAAATTAGTATTTTTTAACACCTTATCCACAAGAGCCATAAGAATTCCAGATAAAGAACACCTAGAACAAGAGAAAAATCACCTTCACAAAGTTTTCAAAAACATAGGTTACAAAGACAAAGAGATTAAGAATGCAATAAAGAAAGCCCTAGAGAGAAAATAATATACCTCAACAACGAAACAACCAATCCAAAAACTTGATTGCCTACCTCCCTTTGATCAAAGGAGTTATTGATAAAATTGCAAAAATTCTGAACAAGAAAGAGATCAAGACATCATTCAAACCGCTTGATACCATCAAATAGAAAATGAGATCAGTGAAATACAAACCTAACCAACTTAATTGCAAAGGAGTATACATAATAGAATGTACGTGTGGCAAATGCTACATTGGAGAAACAGGCTGCTCTTTTCACACCAGGATTAAAGAGCATGGCGCTGACATTAAGAAGGAGTGAACCCTCACCTCAGTCTTAGCAGAACACTCTCTCACAACAATGCATCACATACGCTTAGAAGACACTAAAATATTAGCAAAAGAAGACTACCTCCTTAAACGACGAATCAAGGAAGCAATTGAGATCATTAAGAATCCCAATAACCTAAACAAAGACAACGGTTTGGAGATTAGCAATAGTTGGATCTCCCTCGTTCGGGAAAGAAGATAGTAATAACTTGATTCCTAGGACTTAATAACTTGCACCATTACTAGGGTTTATTAATAGGTTTTAACCTAATTTCTACCCTAACCTATTATAAAATAAAATTAAACTAATTTAATTAGTTAACTAATCAATTTTTACTTATTAATAATCCTAGAATACTTATAAACACTATTAAATTAATTCTAAAACTAAACCCTAACTAGTAACAAATCATTAATAATAATCTTTTATTACCTCTAAATAAAAAAATTGAATCCTCATTTCAAACTAATAACCAACATACAACATAGAATTTAAATTAAAATATGTCTTTAAACTAATATTTATTACCACTATTTATTATATTCTAAACTAAACCAAACTAGTAATAACACTAATAGTAATATTGATATTACCTCTAATATAATTAAATCAAGGCTTAAATTAACCTAAAAACTAGCTTATAACATTATTATAATATTAATACTAATTAGATTATAAAATTCAAATCAACTTGTTTTTAACAATATAATGTAAAAATTCTGTAGTAAACACTAGGATTTTCACTGAGCCAACACTCTAGGTTTCCTACACTCAACCAAGTAGTATTAATTAGAGTTCATGTCTTGCATTTTCCCTCAGGCTATTATTTCCTAAAGATGGATCATGCTATGGATCTGAAACATCGACAAATAATAGAAAATAATGTGGTTCTTCCAATTAATTCTGAACAAAACTCCCACCACATAAACCTTAACCATCATAAAACGTTCTAATCATGCCCAAGAATTGCACAACAAATCACTTGTATTCCTTCATCTTGTAAATTGAATAAAAAAATCATCATTTCGTACATTATGGAAATATGCATTATCCTGTTCTTGCTACTGCTTCATTACATCTATATGTACTCTATCACCTATAAAACATCCCTTATAAACAAGGTGAGTCGTTACTATCAAGAGCTAAGGATAATTATCAAATATTTTTTAAAATATTACAATTGGCAATTCATATCGAATCTTTAGGGATGGACTTCATCCTCATGACACAAAGTGCATGAGTGGTGAATTCTATCGTGATCTCAAAACTAATTTGGATACTTTGATCCAACTGACTTCTTGGAATATCCATCAACATACTTGTTCAATAAGCGATATCTAGAAACAAGGTATTGGTACTGGAATCACACAGTCACAATCCTGAGTACCGGATTAGGCGCAAAGGGAGGTACCGAAACTCAAAAAACTATTACTGGAATAGCATAGAGTGTGTTGTTACCGGAGTAACATAGAGTGTGGGTACCATAATAAAACATAGTGTGGGTATTGGTTCCGGAATAGTGCAGAGTGTGGGTACTGGAATAGCACAGACAGGTGCTAGTACCCGATAGGTGCCCAGGCAGTACGAGATCAATGTTGTGCAGATCTGTTAGTACCAGATCAATTTTGTGCGAGTCTATTGGTACCAGATCAATGATGTGTAGGTTTGTTGGTACCAGAACAATATGAGATATGAAATGTCGGAGCCCTGAAGTGTCAGAGATATGAAATGCCACGTCACTTCGTGAGTTCAATCATTCGGGAGATATTCATACTCTACATTTAGGAATCCATGAAGTTTCGGAGCTCCAAAATACCATGTCACTCTAGCAGATCGGTCATTCAAGAGATTTAAATCCAGAACAAGCACAAATCTCTGAAGTGCGAAAGTGTCAGAGTGTCGAAGTGTCAAATTGTCGGAGACCCTTTCTCATAAGTTCTTCTTCAACTGACATGTCATATTCCACCTATCGATTGATTCCAGATGACATGTGGCACTTATTTCAGGCATTTTGGCTATGTCATCCATGCTATTTCAGGTGACATGTCTCACTCTTTTTTTATGGCATGTCATCGATTGTGACAACATGTTTCCACATCACTCTAGGAGATTATCACTACGGGAGATTCTCAAACTATACAATCAAAATCTCATGAATGTCAAAGAGATAGAGTCCTGAAGTCCCAAAATATTTAATGATAAATACAATATCGATTTAATTAGCAAAAAGCATTGGTTAATGACTTCACAAGTTCGGTCATTCGGGAGATATGTATACTCTACACTCAAAATCTCCTGAACGCTGAATTTTCGAAGTGGCTTATCCTCTTTAATTACATGTTTTGAAGTTTTTAAACAACCCCAAATGAAGGGAACTTCAAGCCAGTATACGACATCATATTGGTCATCTAGCAGTAGCTTGATGAAAATCAACAAGTGCATAAACTGAAGTTGTAGGTCTATTCCTTGCAAAACCATAATAGGGAATTGGACAAATTGTACTCGAGGTTGCAGAAGAAATATCAAAGAATCCATAAGAAGAACGAGAAGACTTGTTGTTTTCTAAAGGAGATAATTTGAAGAACACTACCAAGAAACCTAATGGTCTCCCAGTGGCCTCCAACCATGCGCATGGATACCAATGATCAATACAAAATTTAGTTTTGTCACTCCTAGTTAGTTCTCCCAAATCTCAATTTGATTTAGAATCAATATTAGTTGGTTTATGATTAGCAACAATTTTAGTTATTTAGGTTCAAGAATTTTTAGATTAAGGCATCATAAGTGGTCATTTTTGTGTGATATGGACCACTTCTTTTTTATTAATTCGATCTTGAAGTATACCTTAATATTCTCCAACAATGATTTTAGCTAAGTTAATAAGTTGTTTTAAAATTGGTAGTGTAGAGTAAAGCCTGAGTCCTAGATGGACGAGAGGCTCTCTAACTTTGATAAATATGTAATTTTTGTATGTTTTGAGGGTTTGTTTTGTGGGAAAAGAGGATTAATTCATTAGTTGGTTGAACCTATTCTATGCATGGATTAAATCTCTATACCTAGTGAATATACTTTTGATGACAATGTTTTTGTCCAAATATTCATGTGTTTTTTAATCTTATCTTGAATATAGTTTTTGATCTGTGTGAAGTAAATTTCATTTCCTTCATCTATTGTATAACTTATCTTTCCTAATATGCAACCTGTAAAAGATATAATTCTTTGGCATGGTTGTAACTTTTTCATACGACCTCCATTTTAGGCATGTGATATCCCATTGGAAAGGTATTTAAGAGAGCTACACATTACACCATCAAACTCTAGAGTTGTCTATAGTTTGACTATGGCGAGCCAAAAAAACATTGTTTAGGGCTCTAAAACAACCCTGAAAGTCCATCAAGATGTGCTGAGATGAATACATACAAAATGAGCCAATTGGATTAGATGATAGGCTACCAGTATCCACCTGAATATGTGTAGGGATTTAGACAACCCTAGAAGTCTAGAACCCACAATTACAAAGAAGCATAAAAGAATGTGTTGAACTAAAAATAGACAAGAGGATCCAATTGGAATAGGTGGGTGGCCACCAATAACCACCTAGATCAATCCCCCCCCATTAGGAAGAAATAGTCTCCAATGAATTGAGTTCCCCCATTAGGTAAGGAAACTTCTATTGGATTTGGCCCTGGATGAGACATTTGCCTTAGTATAGGAGCTTCTCTGCCTTGACAACTCGATAAAGCTAGATCATCTGTTGGTGAGTTCCCTTGACCTGTGTGTCCGCTATTTTATCAGTGGATTATTTTTCCATGTAGTCAGGGCTGACAATAGTTGGTGTTAGCTATTCTGTGATCTTAGAGGTGTCCTATAATGGTGGAAAATATGGCCGAAGGAGGTCCACATTGAACACTAGGTGTAGGCCAAGGAAGGGTGGAGTGTTGAGCTTAAAATCATTTCTACCCACAACCATGGTGATAGTTTAAGGCCCATAGCAAAGTAGGTGGAGCTTCCTATGGGGCCTTGTGAGACTCTCCTTCTCCAAATGTAACCATAATTTGTCTCCAACTGGAAACTGGTGTGGTATTCTCTATTGATCATGGCGTTGCTTGTACTTAGAATTGGATTTATGCAAAATCTCCTAGACTTATTGGAAAATGTGTGGAATCCACTGAATGAATATGGTGGATCTGTCGGTCTCAGATTGAATATGGGAAGAGTTGATCTGTGTGGTGGCTAGAGGTAGTGCAACATCAATCAGACCCAAGGGTTGGAATTATAGCCCCACCTGAAATGGGCTATGACTAGTGGAGCTATGGAGAGTCATGCTATAACTATGTTGAATATATGGGAGACTCTCATCCCATGTACGTGGATATTAGAGTTGTACATGAACATGATGTGCATGATCATTTGATTGACGATATTTGTTTGGCCATCGATTTGGGGGTGGAAAGCAGTGAATTTAGTGAGCTTGGTGTCCAATAGTGACCAGAGACTCGACCAAAATTTGATGAGGAACCAACTATCCTAGTCAGAGATGATGGTTTGTGGTATCCCAAAATGGACCCACACTAGTTTGAATAAGATCTTGGCAGTATCTACCACTTTGATATTCTTATTGCATACTGTGAGGATGGCCATCATCAAAGACCAATCAGCGACCACAAGTACGAAGTCATTTTCGTGCTTGGTGGATGGAAGGCCAAACATGTAATCCATTGAGATGGATTCCAAAGGCTTCTTCGGAGTAGGAAGAGGGGTGTATAATTGTTGATTATTGATGGTTGGCTTGGAAATGGAATAGGTACTGCAATATATGATATACGTGTTGATGTACTATCTAAGTTTTGGACAATAAAAATGTTTCTGAAGAACCACCACAATTTTCTCCATGCCAAAATATCATGCCATCCAACTATAGTGGGATTCCCAAATCATATTTGCATGCTTGCTTGTAGGAACATAGAGATGCCCCATATGGAATGATAGTTTGTCTTGAATGTGAAAATTAGTGGGAATCATGCCTATACCCAATAATTGATAGGTGGTGGTGAATTTTGGATCTTGTAGATAAAGTTGGGGCCACTAACATGCCTCATGTCCACACGAATGGACCACCGTGGTGAGTGCAGCCAAGGGAGGTTGACTAAGGCAATCGGTGACATGATTTGATAATACCTGTATTATACTTGATGTTGAGATGGATATTTTTCAGGTAGGTGGACCACTTCTGATGGCGCTCGTTTTGTAATTTACCCTATGTCTGTATGAACTGCAGAGGCTTGTGATCAGTGTGGATGATCGTATCCTTTCCCAGAATGTAATGTTTCCATTAATGATAGTATTTTACAATGGAATGCATTTCCTTGTCACAGGTGGGGTATTTTCGGAAAGTATCTGAGAGTGTCTCACTATGGTATGCCACTGGATGACCATGGTGAGTAACAATTGCACCTACAAGATAGTCAGATGCATTAGTCTTAATCTCAAACGGTTGTTGCATATTAGGAAAGGAGAGTACTCGATATGAGCCCAAGTGATGCTTTAGATCACCGAATGCTCTTTGTTGTTCCTTCCCCCAGACAAACCTTTCCCTACCACTGCCCTTGGTCACCTGGAAGGGGGCCCATGAAATATGGGATAATCCCAACATGAACCATCAGTAGAAGTTAGACAGTCCCAAGAAGCTTCAAAGCTCGGTTAGTGTGGTCAGGGATGGCCATTCATGGGATGACATGGATCTTGGATCGATCAACAGGTACCCCATGCTCATCAACAATGTAGACCAAGTATTGGATCCTTTTCATGCCAAAAGATCATTTTTCCAAGTTGGCATATAGCTTGTGTTGTCACAAAATGCTTAAAACCTATTGAATATTCTTCATGTGGTCCTCCCACGTTCTGTTGAAGATGAGGATGTCATCCAAATATACCACCAAAAAATATTTGGTGAAGGGTCTCAATACATCATCCATCAACCTCATGAAAGTGGTTGGTGCATTTGTTAAGACAAAGGGCATGACCAACCATTCGAAGAGACCTTATTTATATTTGAAGGCTTTCTTTCATACATTAGTTGGTTCGATGGGAACTGGTGGTAGCCAGACTTTAGGTCAATATTGTTGAAGAATGTTTCCCCCTTGAGTTGATCAAGAAGGTCATCAATCTTATGAATTAGGTGTTGATTCTTGACTGTGATTTTTTTTAAGGATATGTAATCAATGCAGAGTCGCCAAGTCTCGTCCTTATTCTATACCATCACAATCGGGCTTCCACAATGGGAGGAGTTGGGTTTGATGTGCCCCTTTTGAAGAAGCTATTGGATCTAACACCTAATTTCATCATTTTCCATCAGCGAGTGACGAGAAACTAGTCCATTAGGTAGAGGTGCATCGGGGGTCAAAGCAATTGGATGCTTGAATTGCTAGTGCATTAGTACCCCGGTGGGTGAGGAGAAGATGTCTCTGTGTTCTTCCATGATACCTTCCACTTGCTTATGTGGAAAAGAGAGGATTTGTGTAGAGGAAACGGATGTGGCAACAACCTTATGCTTACTGTGAGCATGGATCACAAATAAGATGAACTTCCACGTCTGTGAAATGACCTTACTACATTGCTTAGAAGATATTAAAGAAACAACAGTAGGAGGTACTACCTCTGGTATCCTATACAATTGTCTACTCAAATTAATAATAACACCATGGGATATAGACTCATACAAATCATGACACTTCCAAAAATATGGTTGTCCTAAAATAACATCTCAAAATTCAAGGGGAGAAATATCACACAATACCTCATATTTGAAAGGCTTGATGTCATAGGGAAGATGACACTATTGGCTGACACAAAGATACCTCCCTTGCCAAAGCCAGCCCATGGTGTAGGGATACACATGTGGTGTCATCGGTAGGTCCATCTGCTTGATGATCTTTGCTGAGATCAAATTCTTCTTACTATTGCTATAGAAAATGAAATGAAGTGGAACCCACTTTATCCACATTTGTGAGTGAAAGAGGCGTTCTCGTTCCTCTCGTTCTTCTAGTTCTCTTGGTTGGAGTTTGGTGGTAGGGATAGTGGAACTAGGTTCAACATCGATAATGCACTTCCATCCTTACTAATTTGACTCAGAATCATAATCAAATTCTGACTTGGAATCCTTCAGCTTGACCTCGAGTGACTGCTTGGAGCGACATTCTTCATTGTTTTTCGAAGGGAATTTACGGTACTCACACCATTTTCCCATATCCTTCTTCATCTTATCATTTGAATTATTGTGTTGTGGTTTGTATTGGTTGTCCTAAGAGTGACCATCTCATCTCAGTCCTTTTTTGTGTGGGTTGGAATTTCCTTTTCCCTTCTTTGGTTGTGAGGATTTTTCATATCCAAACTCTTGCCTCTTCTGCTTAAATGTCTACTCGATCTTGAAAACGTATATATAAGTTGTTCCCAATGAGGCAATGTCCAAAAAATCCATTTTTTTAATGTATCTATGGAAACAACCACGATATTTGAGCACCAGATGTCTTTCAGAGTATTTGATACCCAATTTGGTGCGCAGGGTATGGAAAATATTGCTGAAATATGGTATTGTCTAGTGCCTTTCTTGACGCAGGGTGGTCCATTTGGTGTATTGGTCCTCATAGCTTCCAACATTATAGTATTCTTCTCTAATGGAATCCCAGAAGGAATCCCATATAGGGGAAACCACAAATATTTCAAATACCTCTATGCCACTTTTCTTAGAGTAAGTATCCCACCAGTCCTTAACATGGGGGATGACCTTGAGGAGTGCAAAAGTAATATTTTCCCTATCAGAAAATTTGTGGACCGAAAAATACCCTTTGATTAGATTTAACCATTTATATAAAACATTGAAATCCATTATTCCTTCAAATAATGGAATATCAAAATTTACATGTACCTTGAAGGGGGTTGCATGGGAAATTGATAAATATGCTTCTCCTGTGGGCAGTTGTCGAAGGATATGTACAAAGTTCTCCATCATTTTTTTCCTTTGTCGTGCGAGGTCTTCCTTGAGAAACATTTTAATAGGATCTCCTACTCCATCATCTTTCTTTTCATCCCCAATGAGTTGGTGTCGGGGTCAGTGCGAACGATATTGCAATGGCTTGATTGGTTCGAGTCCCAACTTCTTGTACCCAGATCTTGTCGGGGACATGCACGAAGAAAAATAAATGAAGAGCATATTGCTCTCATACCACTGATATGGATTTAGGAGAGGAATGAACTGATTAACACATTGAATACAATAAACATAGATATATTAATAACAACACATATATCCAGTGAAAATTATATTTTCTTGAATAAATGAAATAGGATGAAATTGTAAAACTGTATAACAAAAACACTTGCTTGAATGGTGGTAGCTAACTTTGAGAAGAGATGTGTCTGCTATGCACATCCATCTGATAAAAATGATTAGAATGAGGCTCTAGAGGCCTTTTTTGATATTACTCATGAATTCCAAAACCCTAGATATCCAAAAACCTAACCCTAGGAGGTGAAACTCTAAAAGTCATGTGGGCCCCTATGTGTAAGTTGATACCTCAACTTCCCGAGGTCGTAAATTTTGCATATAACCTATGTTTTAGGCGCGTGATATTCCATTGGAAAGGTCTTTCATAGAACTACACATTACACCAACAAAATATGACTCCGTCTACACGTTGACTGTGGCGATCCAAAAAAAATTTGTTTAGGGCTCCAAAATGACCCTGGAAGTACAACAAGATGTGTTGACATGAAAACATACAAAATAAGTTAGTTGGATTAGGTGATAGGCCACCACTATCCAACTAGAAGGTGTGTATGGATTCATACATCCCTAGAAGTGTATAACCCACAATTACAAATAAGTACAAAAGAACGTGATGAACAAAAAAAGGACAAGAGGAGCCAGTTGGAATAGGTGGGTGGCCACCAATATCCACCTGGATCAATAATCGGGATCTATGCAATGAGAAAATTTGAGATGATCAAGTTTCTAGCATTTATGGATTCTCTTCGGCCTCTGTGAGCATTCTAGATCTTCTTGGACCATTGTGAGCATTTTGGATCCTCTTGGATCACACCTTTCCACTAAATAACTTTTGGTCCTCCAAAAGTATGAATATTTCAACAACTTAGTGATGATAAATCTTACTCATTCTTCCACCTTATATAAATTCTCTAATTCACCTTAGTGATGATGAATCTTCTTCACTCTTCCACCTTGTTGAATACTATGGGACTAAACTTTCATCTTGGATATTGGATTTTATATCATTTTACTTTTGTCTACTTATGTGGAATATGGCTCTGAATATTGATCTTTGGAAACTGACGTTGATAGCTCTAGTTCTTGCTCATAAGTTCCTTCATAAAAAAAGTCTACTCACTGAATATTTGTAATATATGAACTTGTATCATGTAATCAACATCCACTCCCATCTCCTTCTCTTCCAAAGATAGTCTATCTCGACAATCATGAAACCAAGTTGAATGTTGATCTATGCCTTGCCCATTTGGGCTCATTTTTCCTGTACTATTGATGTATCTGTAGGAGGCTTTGAATGAATTCCCTATTCATTTCCTCTCTCCTTCCTTGAAAGAAAATCTAAACATTTTCTCTGTATACATTTGTACTCTTTGACCTGATTCTTCTCAAGGTATACATCTACATGAACATGAAATAATATCTTGGAGATTCTTATAGCATACACCTTTTACAAATATATACCTCTTATCTTTACAAACAAGATTATTTTCTTTACCATCTCTAGGAATATTTGCATAACTTTGATTCTCTTCCCTCTCTCGATCTACATGCTCCATCTTCCTGCATCCTTTCATTCCTTCACCTTTGGTACTTCAGAATAATAATGTTAAATTAGAAAATTTGATCCATATGCAGTTATTTAGCTGATAATAAGACAATCACAATTATCTTCACTGTTGTCAAAAGGCATATAAATCCCTACATAATCTCTCTCAGTCTTGAAAATTGATAAGGTGGCCATATAGAAATTTTACAAGACTCCGTCACTCTTGAAAATTTATAAAGGTGGTGATATAGAAATATTACAAGGCTCATATAACTCTTATAAATATCTAATGTGTAACATCCCGCTCTAGCGCACTGACAAAACTTATTCTTTGAGGAAACTTGCTCGCAAGTGATCTGGATTTTTATGATGATGAACCACTTAAACCTTGATGATGATGCGTCATGATTGATGACATGATGTTTTACTATTGCTATATACAGGTGTTATTGACTCAGTTTCATTGAGTGTGCAGGGTTTCGGACCTTGAGGATGCAGAGGCATCGGTGGAACTCCCTTGGACTCTGGATTGAGTCAGGGAGTGGGCTATTTGAGTTGTTTTCATTTACAGTGATATTGTGTGGTTTGATGATATACTATTGATTTCATGATATGTTGTTGA
>JASDQU010373170.1:6638-57136 GCA_032191745.1 Picea mariana
GGGAGGCAACACCTCCATTTCAGCACGCAAAGCCACCTTCTGCTTTGCAACCAGGCTCGAGCCCGGTGCACAAGACAGGATCACCCTCCAAGACTTGCCTCCCAAGTCCTTCTATCCCCGAGTTTCAACCTCACTGGTGGGAAGGAGGATGCATTGTGGAGGAGGACATCCCTCCTAGCTAGAAATTATTAGAAGCAGGGGCAAAGGCGGAAGACACAGGTACAGAAGGCGACGAGAAGGGCTCACATCACACCCATTATCTGGCAGTGGAGCACCTTGAGCTCCTTTTTGATATCCGACAATGACAGGACGAGCAGAGGCATGGACAAAAGGATCATCAACCAGTTACTGGATCTATTGTTTGAGGCTTTCTCAGACGCTCCAATGTCAGGATGCTACCCCACTTGCAAGCAGAAGTTCGTCTTGACCTTCACTTCTCATGGACACCCAGGTTCCCCATTGGCTTGATGCGGCCTACCCCAGACTCTGTTTTCTGTCAATTACAGTTTCAAATATTTTTTACAGTTGTGTAACTAGCTTAGTAATGGCGGCTCTGTATGAAGTTAGCCTTAGGTTAGCGATTTGGAACGAAGTTCCAGTTGAAACTTTTAGTATTTTTGTACAATTTTGTAAACAGTATTACAGCCATGATAGATCTATCATCGCTTGGAGCCACATGTTCTGGTTTCCCTTTTGTGGTAGGACAGGTGGTTGCCAAATGACTCACAGTTGTACACTCATGATATAATATAAGGTTCTTCTTTTATTTACAAAAAAATTGTTGTTGGTAGTAGGAAATAGGAAACAAACTACAAAATGGAAACATAACAAGAAAAGGGGTTATAAGGTTTTTAGAGATGAGAAATGTAAACCCAATGCTCTCCCCATGGATATTATGGATATAAAATTGATCAATGTTGTACTATAATGGGAATGGAACAAGAAACATGTCTCTTAGCAAATTTCTGGTAACATAGTTGAGTAGAATGTATGTCACACTATGTAAACCAAAAAATGGTTACCTTTGCATGGCCCATAGTTCATTATCCCCCTGCCATTTTTAACAATTCCATGAAGAAATTTCATTTACCAATTGGTAAAACCCCTTTACAAAACCATGAAAGATTTACGTAATAATTTTTTAATCACTCTATACTCATTACAATTCAAATGAGTTGATGATAAAATATATAATTTTTCTAGAACAAATTTGCAATCATACATATACTTATATTTTTGTAAAGTCAAATGAATGTCCTTCACTACTCTAAACCCTGATGAGCCTAGATTAACATAGAGAGTTCTAGCATTGAATACAATTGAAAAAGAAGGTAAGAGAGAAAGAATACTTACATTGTGGGTTTATTGTCCTTGAGTGTCACAATAAGAGCAACTTCCTTCTGTGATGCCATGTTATGAGCTTGGTTGAATGTTACTCCCAGACAAGAACTCAAAACCTTCAAACATTGACTGATTGAGAAAGCTAATGGAGCATCTCAATCTCTCACTGCACCTAACATCACAATGGCCCTACTTCCAAGTACACAACCCAAGAAAATGTCAAAGCCAAAATCCCACATATCAAAGCAATGAACAAAATCCCARGCATCAAAGTAGTGAACAAAATCCCAAGCATAGAGCACTCAGTGAACCCAATATGACAAAAATGTTCATACCCTTAGTTCAATTTCAATGTACAAATTGCATAGAGAGAACCTTGAGATTTACACTATGGAGACATTGGCAAAGGATGGCCCATGCAACTCTATGTCTAGATAAGAACAAATACAAGATGGAGAACCAAAAAACATTGATAATGTAGAAATTTCAAAACTAAACTACCCGCCAAATTTGATGGTTTTGACGATTACGATAACTGTTTTAACGAAGAATTTTTTTATTTTTTTTAACCATGGGAACAACAACCTCCCAAGAGTATATCCAACAGCCCACAAGCCAGATATACCAATAACTTGTGACTCAACAAGGGCCGAGACGTCCCGAGTCCCACCGAAGTGAACCTCTATCCCGGGGGTCATCTACCCTTCCAACCTTTTCACAACGGGCCAATATGAGCATCCCTACCCCCCGCCGGTTTTGAACTTGTGACCTCCCCGGAGATAACACATGTTCTTAACCATTGGACCCACTCAGGTGCTCTAAAGGTGGTGAGCTTAGCTCGAAACGGTTAATCAAACAGCGAGCAACGACCGTGTTCAGGTTCGAGCCCGAGCCCGAGACCTGATCGTCGTTACATGACCGACCTTACCACTACGCCGCACCCACGACCTTGTTTTAACGAAGAAAATTAACAAGTAGGAGGAATTTTTGTCAAATTCCCATCGCTGACCACTGGTCAATGAACCTCGGCATCCAAGAAAAGAAGTGAACATAGACCTGCAAAAACCAATACCTAGTATAACACCTACGTACAGGCCAAATACAGGAATASAGGGCGTTGAGGTTCGCCCACTATCACCCCCAGGCCAGAACCCGAGAAGTGACATTCGGCGGATGGATCCAATCAAATGAGCTATAAATAATTTTGAGTAAAATACAGTTTAATAAAACAATTCCAAACCTTCCCGAGTCCCCAGACTTGAGCCTGTGCAAAAATTGATTAGATGTACGGACATATTAGTATGCCGGAGCGGATCACGGACAGAGTAATATGCCGGAGCGATCATATATATATGTCCCCGGAGGGACATAATAATACTAGTTACTTATTATTATGTTTCTTGTCCATAACGTCGACGGCGTAAGCGTATCAATCCATCACCGTCATTAATGCAAAGCAGTTGCACGTCCACATCACAACCCCTTAACGGAAAGCGAAAGAAGGGCCGTTTAGATTGGAGTGTTAGATTTGGCCGAGCGGTAGATGTGGCCCCTTCATTAATTCAAGTGGAGTGATGAGTTGAAAGTGACGTCGCCGTTGCAGTGGGACCCAGCGGAAAACGACCCGCCGCACTTTGACCAGTGACAGGCACACAGACAGACAGGCGACGCAGGCTGGCAGAGCACGGTACTCGGCGTAACGACGGTGACAGACGAGGCAGATGGGAAGACACGTCACATCCCCGTATCGAGCACTAGATACACTGACACGTCAGTGACTACTGTACACACGACTCTACTCTCCCCCCGCGGCCGTATAGTTGTGAATGAGTCAATTAATCGCCCCCGATTTTGGCTTTCTGCTCCTTCCAGCGCGGCGGCATCCCATCCCACATGTCGCTTTCACTTTAACTACTTATTAATTACTGTCAGCGTCTCTATCTGTCTTCTTCTTAAACCTGAAATCTCAGGCGTATCAAATCTTTCCTTTTACGTATGCCTGTTGTTGTCTGTTTCTTTACTGCACAAGATTTTGAAAATTTTAAATTAAATTATATCTCTTACCGTCTCTTTGGATTACGATAGAAATCCTTACAAGCAACCCAAAAGATGATAAGTATGGTTGAGACTGTCAACATTTCGACCTAGGCGTTTGTCGTGTTCAGTCTGTGGTGCCCTCTATCAATATATCGTTTGTTAGGTTGTGGGACAAAGATTCCATGTTAGTCTCTTTACTATGTGTGTTTGTATATAATAATAAGTTGGATGCAATGTAAGTGTGTTGGAACGTTTCCACCTTTATAAAAGTTTCTCTAAGAGGTCTTATGTTCAAATTTTCCATGTTTGGTGATAACATTTAGAAAATGTTGTAACATTGTGATGTGGTATGGGTTTTTTTATTTACAAATATATGTTATAAAAGTTTTTTTTAAGAGGTTTTATGTTCAAATTTTCCATGTTTAGGTGATAACATTGAGAAAATGTTGTAACAATGTGATGTGGTATGGGGTTCTCCATTTACAAATATTCAGCATGTTTCTCCATAATGAACATTATACACTATAATTCCATGACTAAGTTAGGTGAATAAGTGAATGATTAGTAAAGTGTCACTTCAAGGGGGGGAACTACTAGGGCACTATCTCTAAATACAAAACACAAATACAAATTGAGTCTCCTTAACATTATATATATGAATGCGAAGAAAGAGGGTTGGGTGGTCATTCTCATATCACTATGTTAACATGGCTAGAATTAGGGATGATGGATATAATGGTATCATTAAGGGTTAGGATTGTAACGCGAGAAACCCTCTGTCTAAAAGGGTTGAATCCACTGGTGAAGAATAAAGATTTTTTCACTAATGACCAAAGTTTAATTCTCATAAAGGCATATGACCCTTTGAGGTTGCCATCAACGCACTTTAAGGTAGTGGTTGAACATGTGAGGCTTGCATTGCACTCCCCACGTACACATAAGTGGATCAAAGCCCTCCCTTTTGTCATCCATGAGAACAAGCGCTAACCATTATGACCACAATTTTGAATCACCCTCAACTACCATGGACATTTTGACCCCCTCTACCTTAGCAACTTGAGGTGTCATGTGTTCAACCATTTGTAGGTATGTTGGAAATGTCGTCAAACGTTCAAAAAACCTTAAAGGATGTCCTTTCCTTAGTGGATCTGATTGGGATATCATTGGTGTTGGAACCATCTAGCAACGGGTGGGCCCAGATGATCAAGGGTGCACCTACGCCCTCCATCCCCATTGATATTGATGCCATTGAACAAATTGAGTTTTATCTTCTCCACGGGAAAATATGTTGATTTAATGGATTTTAGCCAAGGATAGTGGATCTCCATTACTTGGAAACCCCTACTAGAAGACAAATTTTACCCATGCATGCCAAAAGGATTCTTCATCGTGGATTTCTAATCAGTGGTAAACAAGGACCTCATCCTCAATTTGTCCCCTTGGTTATGGGGGCATGTTAGGCTTTGTATGAAGCACTAGTTTCCTACATTCAACCCCACAACAAACTCTCTCTCTTCAACTTCGATGTGGGAAAGGGTCCCTAACTTGCCTCTCTAGTTTTGATCTTATGGGTATGTAAGTGAGATTAGAGATGTCATTGGAAATTTTCATTTTCGATGCATTGAAATAGAGAAAAGGAACATCACTACATTTGCTTGGATTTATGCCAATGTGGATTTTTTTAAAGGTCTTCTAACATAAATCAGGCTAGTTGCAAAGGATTTATGTATTGATCCAACCCTTCAACTATGAGCAAATTACTTTCCATTGTAGAAATTTATTTGAAATAAGGCATACAATGTCCCAACGCCCTAAGAACAACAAGTCAGAAGGTCCTTTAGTAGGAAAGAGGAAACAAAAGAATCCCACATGGTGGAAAAGCATAATAGAGCAACACCACTTAGTGGAAATTGAGCCACTAGTGGATCCCCATATGTTCTCAACTGAGCCAAAGTAGATTGATAGGAAAGGTACATTGTCTATGGTGGATCCTCAAGTGGCCTCTCCTACAACAAATGAGTCAAAGTAGCTTAACAAGATACTTCCCAGTGTATGGTGTATTCTCAGGTGACCTCTAGACCTATGATAAAGAAGTTGAATCATCCCATGAGGCAATCCCCGCCATGACAAAAAAGGAAAACCCAAATCTCTAAGGTGATTTGAAGACACCCAAGAGACCCTTGAATCATTATAAGGTATTAGACCCAAGTCCAAGCACCCGTACATGACATGATAAGAAAACATGAAACAGTTATTCCTACAATAGAAGCCAAGCATTGTTGGGGGAAAGATGAATGAGGTGAGATTCCTCCCCTCCTAGAAGGCCTAAGAAGCAAAGACACTACAACAAAGGAAAGAAATATGAGAGCACACAAAGCATACATAGAGGTAGACCCTGAACTTGAAGTAGGCATTGAGATCATAAAAAAGGAAGACACAAACAAGATGAAGGAAAGATCCACCTCCATGCATAAACCAACAATGCCATTTCAAGACAATCTAGAAGAGTGGACCTAGGTTACCAATTGAAATTCCAAGAAACCAAAAATTAACATGTAGAATACACGATTCTATCCCAAAAACATATTTTTTACCAATGTATTGCTTTTGTGATTTGCTAGGAGCTCAATTTGTAAATTTACTTTATTGAATCCAACTTCATATTGGAAGAAGAAACATCAAAAGGATGAAAATTGTGTACCCTTACCATTCCCTCTAGAGATGGAAAATGTTGTGGAAGTTGGATATTTTTGTTTCATATCGATGGAGGTTGGTAAGTTTTTACAACATATAGTTTTTTTAATCAATGCAAATACTGGCCATTTAAAAAAAAATTGAAGGCCATATAGGTATGTTTCTAAGCCAATTAAAGTAGGGTGCAACTCCTCTAGGTTTGTTTCTAAGCTAAAGCCCAATTCAACACCTTGTGGTGTGTTTCTAGAAGCAATTCACTTAGATAGATCATTATGAGTGTGCGTAACACAAAAATTCATCTCCATCCATGTGTTTTCATGTTTATAAGACTAATGTGTGTAAAATAGGTATTTATGTTCATTCCCTACATTTGTCATTTCTAAGTTTTCTTGTTCCCAAGGATTGCGTGAAATAGGTATCTATGTCCATTCCCTACATTTGTCACTTCTAAGTTTTCTTGTTCCCAATGATTTAGGGAGTGTCAACAACAATGGGGGGAGTTAGGGACACTAGAATTTAAGAATGTTCTTCATGTTCATTACACATTTCCCTAAAAGATGAGGTATTTGGAAGATATATGTTAGTGCATAATAGAGAAGACATTTCCATTTACCGATGGGTGAGGAGTTGGGGACATTAAAAATGTCCTTAATGTTTCTTTGACATTTCCCTAAAAGATGGGGTATTTGGAAGATATATATTTGTGCATAATAAAGAAGTTTAAACACTTTTTTGGTTTTGGAGATGTATAGACATTCCTATATCAATTAGGTATGAATTTTTAGATATGTAAATATCTTTATATTAATTAAGTTGTGATAACATCAATTTTTAAAAAATATTAACAGAAATATATTTTAATTATAAATATATTAAATATTAAAAAAACTATCTTTTAAATCTTTATATATATCAAAATAAAATATTTACATTAACTTATATTATTATTTAAATTATTTAAAAATATATATATTTTTCAAAATTAAATATTTTTATTTTTAAATTTTAATTTATAAACTACATAAACATATAAGTGACATATATCTTCCACCTGCATTGTATGTGATACTTCAATTCTCTGAGTACAAAAATATCCACTCCCATTGGTTAGACATTCAAACCATAAGACATGTAACATGTGATGTGTAGTTTTCAAAAGACTATAATATGTTTGACATGTTTTTGAAGTGAAAATAATGTCAACAATTTTGACTTCTAGGGATGAGGGAACACGAGTTGATCAGTTTGAACTAGGAAATAAATCCAAACTCTAAGAATATGATCAGTTTGAACTAGGAAATAAATCCAAACTCTAAGAATATATCGGACAAGAAAATTCTAAAAATCTAGAAGACATGAAAACAATGTAATTAATAGTTATTGAATTTCTTTTTTTATCTTAATTTAAGTAAGAATATGAAAATTAAAATTTTAAAACTTTATATAATTAATGGTTGTCATGTTAAATTAATATTAAAATTTTAATTCTTTAGTGGTCATGTAAAAATTAATGGAATTTATTTATTTAATTAAATTGTTTAATTTATCACAATTTTTTTATGGTTTATTAAATTAAATTATTATTTTTTTTAATTTTATTGTAGTAAATTTTATATACACCAAATTGGTGTATAAGACACCTTTATTTATGGGATAAGGTTTGCTCATGATTGACTACTAAAGTTTATGGAGATGTATATATCCTATTCCCTCTAGATTTGAACCTATGACCTCTAAGGAGGAAACACATGTTCTTAACCATTAGGCCCATTCAAATTATATATATAGTTGGTAATAGTTTCCACATGTCCTAAAAGTCATTCTCATTCGTAATTATATTAATGTATACATTAATTATAAACAAGTTGTTTTGATTATTTTATCTGAAGTGTAGATAAAAATGTGTAAATAAATATTTTACTTGTTTTTTTGGGTAAGAGGTTAAATTGTAATTCAGAATAATGTTTGGTATCATGTATGGGATTAAGGTTAAATTTTATTCGAAAGCACATGACCCCACTGGAAGTAGCCTCAATAATGACTATAAGGAATATTGTCTTTTTGTGGATATTACTACACTAAAACTGCCTTTTGGTCTTGGAGTAAGGCCTAAAACTTCTTTTGATTGGACAAAAACTTGTCTTCCTTGAATGTAAGGAAACAAGGTAATAACCCATGACCCAAAGGCATCTAACATGAGTGAAGTTTACCCCCTTATAGACTACTATCAAATTATTTCAAGTGGTGTGGTTTTCTTCAAATAATAATAACGAGTTAGCCCACATTCATGGATAACAGTGAACGATAATTGTCCTCATGCCAATTAACAACTGCATTATGATAGATTTTTCCACCTTAAAGGGGAAAAAATAAGAAGAAGCAACAAACAAACATTTTACCCATTTTCAAAGAATAATGAAAAAAATGTTACTCCTTAATTTATCTCATGAGAGGGAAAATGTTCAAACTAACATAAAAATGTAAAGACAATTCCAACATAAAATTAAATATTAATTGAAATCACATTCACTTCTTTTTTTATCTTTTATTTTCTATGAAATGCACATCTCGAGAAAATATACCTGGCACGTCTCCTCATTTTGAGAATGCTATTCATGATAAATTCATTCATTGCAATTTTGGAAACCTAATTTGACTGAGACAACGAGTGAGGTCCACAATTCATATTTGTAATTCACATTGCTCAACTACTTAGCTAACCCACCAAACTACATTCACTTTCCTATTATATAATCTCTCTAAATTCATAATCAAATCAATTAATTTATTCGTAAATAATTTATGACATTAAACTAATATATTAAATTTTGAATAATTTTTTAAATATTAATAATTTTATATATAAATTTGATAACTAATTTAATTTTAAATTAATGTTCTAATGTATTTTAAAATAAATCAAAACTTGTTCACATTGAACTTGTGATAATCAATAGAGACAACAATTATTGAATTTAGATTTTGAGATTTCCATTGTGCCATAGTACGAATCTAACCACGTGAATAAAGGTGTTGAAGTCGAACATGGTAGAAACCATCAGATTAACAATCAATGATGGTTACCGTTAACAAATGTGAAATGAACCACCGATAAAGACAATGGCCCTTAAGGTACATAAGTACATTCTGTTGAGTGTGAATAAATGAGTTGAAGTCGAACAGCCATAGAATCATTCGATCGAGGGTCATCAATGAAAACCTATCGTCGAAGGCGAGGAAACTTGCCATTGAGGCATGCAAGTTCCAAGGTACTATAGAGTTTCTAAACTGTCTTCCTAGATAATGTGTTGAAGTCGATATGAAGTGGTATGTCGCAGGAGGGCCTTGATGTATCCCCCATCAACGACATGAAACATGTACAAAGATTTGAAGTAGATGGAGCATGGATTGTTGTATGACTGACTTAGGGATGGGCAACATTGTAAAAGGTTTTTTTCAACTGGACTTTTCTTGAACATATGGATGACATGACAACTGTCTTGGCAACATTGACTCAAAAGAAGATCACAGACCAAAGTGTAAATTGATGGAGGAATATGATCAACAAGAGACAAATGGATTTCCAAACCTTGACACAAGGAGTGAAAGGGTTTCATGTTCAAGAGTGACTAGCTGCCAAAGATTAATATAGATTTTATACAAATTCCATTTCCCAATTCCCCCACCATTTCTAGCAAGTACTTCTTTATTTTTACACAAGCTTGAGGAGGATAACATATGTTTGTACTATAAGCGCATCCTTTCGATGAGTCCTTTGAAGTATTTTTAACAAACCCTAGGAAGGAGTGGTTCGGTCCCATATGGGTCTTTCAATGTAAATTTTACGAGTCTAGAGAAAGTAAACTCGGTGGTTTTTCATGTTTAGAGAGTTTGAAAAATACTTAAATAAAACTCGAGCATTAACTTTTTCGTAAATTAAGTCTCCCAAGCCCGAAAAAGTATAAAATAATACTTAGGAGAACTCTTCTAGCCATGATCAACTAGAGTATTCCTTTTTCTTATTTCCTCATACTGAGCCCAAAAAAAAACGTAAATTAAAATTGAATAGATGTTCTTTCAAACTTTTTAATGACTGTGAAAGAAAGCAAATTCGCTCAACAATCTTTTCGTATTTATAGGATTTTGAAAAGAGCTTAAAGAAAATCCCTATAGTGTTTTTGGTATTTTTAAAGTTCTTCTTTTTCTTTGGAAAAAACAATAAAAAATATGTTTGATCGTATCTTTATGTTTCAAATACAACCCGTCACCTGCACAATCTAGAACAAACCATCAATCATGTTTTATAATTAAATCAACTAATTAAGGACAATATAAAAGTGGGTAAAAATGAATAAAAATATTAAAAGGAATATTCTTCACTAGGTTAAAAATAGACAAATGTAATTTGTTTTTCACTATTGTGTTTTTAGCTCTTTCATAGTGAATGTTGGCCCTTGGTTATGGAAGAAAGCGAAGATCAAGGAAGAAAAGGAAAAATGTGAACTGCACGAGAGACACAGTGACTGTTACTGGGTCAAAGTGAGAAAAATAACATAAAAGACAGAACGAAGTAAGGAAAAGCAAGTTGTTGGATGAGGAGATCATGGATGATGGATCAAAAAGGAAGAAGGATTGTGAACAACTCAACAAGCGGAAAAATCCACCATTGGATGCTTTGGATCATCGCACGAGAATGAAGGAAGGAAAAGCTGGCAAAGCCCTGAAAACACAGGTCAAGTTGACCTAGGGTTTTAGCATCTAGGGTTTTGACACCTAGGTTTCGACCTAAGGTTGTTGGTGAGCTATTGTAATGTATAAAATAAGAACCTAGATGAGGAAAGGGGGTTCGATCTAGTTGTACTGTTGATATGAGTGATTATTGTTGTGAGAGAGAGAAGTGCTAAGTGTGAGAGCCTTATGGTATTGTAAGATCTTCAGCTGGGTGCACAGGAAGGGGAGAGGCAGAGAGGAGAAGAAAGAAGATCTGATAGATAAGAGCACATACAAGAACTGTACACTTCTTCTTAATACATTATAAAGCACAGTTCTGTGGATGTAGCCCTAGAGAGAGGGTGAACCATGTATATCTTGTGTCGTGTGTGATTGATGCTCTATTCTTTGTCATTGGATATACTGTTATTACATTATTGTGTTAGATATAATAGATAGTTGTGTGGAGTAGATCTAAGAGGATACTTGATATATGATTGTTGTGTTGTTGTTGTATTAGATCCACTTGATATTCCATTTGGTTGTAGACATCTCTATCCTGCAACCCCCTCATAGCTGCTTTGGGTGAAACTGCATTTGCCTTGCAGGTGTTGCCGAAAGGGCCAGTAGCTAGGGCTTCTTGGTGTGCTCTTGGAGCCGAACCCTAGGTCTGCCCTTGTGCTAACAAATGGTTCTGTTTCCAGGACAAGAATCTTCTTGAGGGAATGTCAAGGTGGTTTCCATCAAAGACAAAGATTCAAATGTGGATAGAGGATCAAGAGAAGGACTTCGCTAAAGCCAAAAACAAGAAATCTAATCTTAGTACAGAGGATTGGCTAGAAAGATATATCTTCACCGATATACATGATATTTTCTTTGAGGGAATCCATCAGGAGCTATATGAGTGGTTAGATAGGTTAGCAGATACCCTGTTTGAGATCAGATCTAGACCTCCTGTGGTTTGGATGCTAGCATTGATCAAGAAGGTCAAGAGAGTTGATAACACCGTGTCACGAACAATAGATCACTGGTTTGATAGCACCATTGGAGGGTACATCACTGAGTTTGTTGTTGACAGAGTAAAGTCATATAACCAAGCCGAGTGATATTTCTTCAAGGGACCCAGAGGGAAATTTTTACATTTTCTAAAGTTGAGAATCAAGATGTTATTGCATGAGAAGAACATCTTGAAGATACAATAGATTGGTCAGATTTGAAGAGGCTAATGTTCAAGAATTTAGACAGCAACAACGACACAGAAGCTGGAAATACGTGCAGTGGGAGAGTGTTCAGAGAAGTCCATCTTGTGAACATGTTCAAGAAGAACTAAGGGGACGAGGGTTTCTACAGTGGAGAAGAGGCAGATCTGATAGACGAAGAGCATTCAAAACCCGTTAGGGAAGAGGAAGGGAAAGCTGAAGAACTTCGCCAGGAAGAGCTAGAAACTTCAGGAACTGCGTAGACTATTGAAGTAAGTACTATTATTCCTCTTGTTCATTCAAAAGCATTAAGAAATCAGAGTAATCAGAGTCACCAAAGCATTCAGAGCACTGTCACTAGCAGTTGAGCATATACTCAGTCAGGAAACCTAGGAAGATCTATGACAGATGAGATGAGGCTCCCTATCTTTAGGGGAGATGGATTTGAAGACCCTGACCAACATTGGTTCCTATGCTAAGCTGTGTGGAATATTAAGAATGTCACTGATGAAGTTGTTAAAAGAACTCAGTTTAGTACCACTCTAATGGATTGCGCTCTAAGCTAGTACATGAAGCTTGTCCAAGGACTTGCACAATCTAAGCTGCTGAATGAGATCAAGAATGCGCTGATTGCAAAGTTTAAGAAACCTAAATCGGAGTCACAATGTATTAAAGAGATGAAAGAGATCAAGAAGAAGGCAGCCAAATGCGTATGGGAATTCGATCAAAGATTCAAGACCTTAACAGGTTGATTGACTTTCCAGATCCCAGATGAACAGAACAAAGAATGGTTCATTGTTTCCCTCTTACCACACATCAGAGTTCCTCTAATGAAACAAAAGATTGCTTCATAGGATGAGGCACTGGAGATCTCCATGAAGCTCGAATCAGCCCCTATGGGAGAATCCATCTTAGGTATGAGTCAAATCTTGAGTCATCTAGCTAGTTTGTCGTTGCAGGTTGAAGATATGAAGAAAGACAAGGGAAAAGAAAAAAGAGAAGACATCTGGTGTGTCAGATGCAAATCAAAAGGCCATGAAAAGGAGCACTATCCCATATTTCATGAATACTTAGCCTCTGGAGCTCCGAGCCCTTTGAAGCAAGTCACCCTACCCTGGTGCGAAGTATGCCGAAATAGACATCGCCCTAGTGAGTGCTATTACATGAAAAAATACGTTCAGACACCCACAAATTTGTATTGCACGTTCTATAAGTCAGTAGGGCATGATGATAGGGATTGTATAGATTATGACTTCATGCACGAAAGGTCAAGAGACATATACAAAATTCAAGGTGAAGTACAACAAGAAGGAAACACTACGTAGTATAACTCTCCAGGAAGAGGAAACTTCAATCCTCGCGGTGGATTCAGAGGAAGAGGAAGAGGAGGAGATATGGGTCGAGGCCGAGGACAGATAATATGTTATAACTGTGCACATCCAGGACACTTGGCAAGGGACTGTCATAACCCTTGCACCACTTGCATCTATTGCAACTCTTTCAAGCATGTTATTGAGGAATGTCCAGTATTACTGGATAAAATCCAGGAAAGACAAGGACCTCAGCAGAACCCGCAAGTGAAAATGATATATGTTGAACCTCGTGGAACAAACCGTAGAGTCGTTGTTATCACTCAAGGAGGCATTGCTATAGGGGAATCAGTATTCTGGCTATATCTATCTACTTCAGGCATTACACTTTTTCTCATGACTCATAGTGAAGGTGACAGAAAGCGCTCGCCTTCTGACCAAGCATAACCCAAGAACCTGCATGCGACCTTTGAAGCATGTTAAAATTCCGGTGCATTTTTAGCAAAAAATTGTGACTTGGTTTGAATGGAAAATTTTTATTCTTGTGGTTTATTAGCCAAATTTGGTTTTTATAATCAATTTATGGTCTTTTGAGCCAAAATTGGCCCCTCGGCCTTTATGCAAAGTATTTTGTTTTGTTTTTCAAAATATAAATTGTTTGAAAAATTATTTTCCAAAAGGTATATTGGCCGAGGGCCAATCTCCAAGCACTCAACACCGAGAGATAGCACCATTTCACAAACCGGCAACAAACTTGCAAGCGCAAGGGGCCAAGTACAAGACTCCAGCTCCACGCAACCTGTCACACAACAACACAACACATGTCAGGGGTGAGCACGCAACATCGTGCAACAGACAAGCGCCAAACTTCCAAGTGGCTATCCGTTGTCTTATATCATCGGGTATACGCCAGAAATGGAGCAAAGTTCAAACCCCATGCGCAGAGGCCGGAATGATTTCACACCTGTCAAGACTCCACCTCCTAATTTTGTGCTGACTGTCGCTGATATCCTGGGCAATATCAAGAATGTACAACACTTGTTGCAGCACCCTTCTTTTGACATTCAGAATCCTAACAAGGTTTATTCTCTCATTGGAGGATTCTGTAGCAGTTTGGTTAACTTCCATGCAAAAGATGGTTCTGGTTACGAATGCATTGGAGATATGTATTGATGATAGGGTTTGGGCAGAGATTTTTTATTCAAAGGAGTATCGAATAGTGAACAGTCGCACAAGTAATTCTTGCAATGATAATGTGAAGTGGTTAATTCAGAGAAGCGAGATGTTTCATCTACTGTGAGGAGCCACAAAGTTTTCACCAACATAAACAATATGTTGACGAAACAAAATTTGAGGTTACAGTTGAGAAGGGAATGCAAAATGGTCAAAAGACTACTTTCCAAGGGGAAGCAGATGAAGCACCCGACACAGTTATTGGTGACATTGTATTTGTGGTTCAATAAAAGGATCATCCCAAATTCAAGAGAAAGGGAGATGATCTCTTCGTTGAGCATACTTTATTATTGACAGAGGCACTGTGTGGGTTCTAGTTTATATTGACCCATCTGGATGGGCAACAACTACTTATTAGATCTAGCCCTGGTGAAGTTGTTAATCCAGGTCAGTTCAAGGTGATTAATGATGAAGGAATGCCTTCTTACCAGCGGCCTTTCATGAAGGGTAATATGTATATTCATTTCTCTGTGGAATTTCTAGATTCTTTAACTCCTGAACAATGCAAGGCGCTGGAAGCAGTCTTTCCTCCTTGAATTTCAAGCCATCTCACACCACGGAGCTCAAGCCTTCCATGCCCGGCATGCATTAATCAAATAGTACCAGTGCCATGGTGGAAGAATACTTCGAATACTTCGACACCTGTAGATTGGAAAAAATCCATTGGCAGAGGGATCTGGTCACAGGGATGCAGGGCCACAGGTTCAAAAAAAAATGACCATATATCAGAGCTAAGCATCGACCACTACAACATTCGAGAGCTAGATCAAAACCATAAGCATGGAGGACCTTTCATTCAGCACAGAAGGGAAAATCCCCTTTCTTCAGCTACTAGTTTGGAAAATGACAGTTCATCCACTCCTCTGAGAGTGAGCCCATAAATGTGAATAAAGAGAAGCCCTTCCTCTTATCAGGAACAAAGGTCCAAGATGGTTCTGGCAGGATGTTGGTGACAATAGTAGGCATGAGGACTGAAAGGGGAAAATTGATGGCAACCCTGAGTGTAGGCGGTGTTGATGAAACTCCACTACAGGTCAAGCTCAATGGTGTAGGCCATTATTACATTTGCAGTATTAACAAAAGGATTGATTGGCAGGAAGATAAGCAGTGGCCAACTGTGGAAATGGTCCAAAAATGACTTTATGGAAATTTTGGACTTCTTTTCTATAGCAGTGACTATTGTTGTGGTTGCAGTTCTAGAGGGACTTCCCTTGGCCGTGACTCTCAGCCTTACCTTTTCCATGAAGAAAATGATGAATGATCGATCACTTGTTCGCAATCTTGCAGCTTGTGAAACAATGGGGTCTGCAATATGCATTTGTAGTGATAAAACTGGCACATTAACAACAAACCATATGACCATCGTGAAACTATGGATGTGCGGCAGTGTCAAGGAAATTCACAATGCTGAGGAAGCTAAGAAGGTGATGACCGAAACCTCTGAGAGTGTGTCCAAAATGCTGATGCAGTCAATTTTTCAAAATACCAATGGTGAAGTAGTGACATACAAGGATGGAATTTTCCAGCCATGTTTCCACATTTCAAAACATATATTGGATTTTCACTATCAGATCCAGATATTCCAGTGAAATAGATATCAGCAGATCCATGCAAAACAGTTAGGAAAATTGAGACTACTCAGGTGGAAGGAGGTGGAAAAATATCCCAGTGTTTAGGCATTGACTGAACCATATGGAAGACAGGGAATTCAGTTACAGGGAACACATGGCAGTGGTTAGAGCACCGATCCTTCAACTGGCAACAAATCTCCAACAACCTCAAGCATTCAACGACTTTTTCATTCATTGGTTTTTGATGCTGTTAGAGTCTATTCGCCAACAAATCTTAAACAACCTCTAGTATGCCAGATGTCGAGGTAGCAGTTACCAATTTTAACTTTCCTTTGGTTTGCAGTTTTGTTTGTTTTAGAAACAATCTACAGGTGTCGAGATTTTTTTGACTGCTTTTCTATTTTTAGAAAACAGAGTTATGAGCTTGAGTCTTGGAGGACTAAGATATATTTCTTATTTATACACATGTAAAAGACAAAACATGGGTTCGACCTGTGAGGTGTTTTTCCATTTGGCTGGAATTTGGGCTTTGCCATTCTAGAAAACTTTCTCTGTAATCTTCAAATGATTTATTAGTAATGGGCATGCTATTTACAGGATTCTTGTGCGGAGGTGTTGGTGGCGTTCTTTTCTCTGTTAAGTGTTTTCCTGTTATCATTTCACTTGTTTTAAATTTATTATTATCAAATGATAGCTATAGAGCATAATTTATTGATGAAATACTCTACATCTAATCCTTTGGTAATCTTTATGTTTTCTGCTAAAGATCAGTTTAGGAATTCTTAGCTGCTCCTTTGCTTGGCTTTTTCCTCCCCTAGTTCTTCCTCAAATCGACACCATTCAAACTTAATTCGATCCAACATTTCCACTACCTTGCCCTGTGTAAAAGTTTTGTCTAGATCTGAGAGTGAATCACATATTTAAGCACAGACCGCATTTTCCCAATGGTCCTCCTTGCTGTCCCAAAACAACCATTTAAAAACCCCAACCCCATACTTTCATAGCTAGCTTGATATTTATCCTATTACAAACCAAGTTAAATCGAAAAGAGAGATCCCTCTCTGAGTCTTGGAGGGCTAGATCCAAGACTCCAAGTGGTTCGAGGTTACCTCTGTGACTGCCTCCGCAACCTTGGGCAAATTACAGAGCATTAACATGTTGTACAAGATCTACAAAGATTAATTAGACAGTATAAGCTAGGAAAGATAGACCCCTTATTGAATACAACAATACACCAAGTCTCTAAAAGGAGAAGGACAAATAAGGAATTACACTTGAATGCTGAAATAGGAGAGTATGACATAGATTATGTGGTCCTCGACTTAGGGTCGGAGGTCAAGGTCATGACGAAGAAAACCTGGGAACTGATGGGAAAAAATAAGTTGATTTATTTCCCTATCAGGCTTAGGATGGTCAACCAGCGAGCTGTTAGCCCATTTGGACGATTGGACCATGTCCCTATGGACATCGATAGAGTCAAAACGTTTGCAGATTTTGAGGTAATTGAGATAGTTGATGATAGTTGTCCTTACCCTGCGCTTCTAGGAATTGATTGGGCCTTCAATAATTCCATTGTGGTTGATTTAAAGAAAATACGTATGACATTTGAAAGAGATGGCCTTAGGGTCATTGCACCCTTAGATCCAGATGAAGGTCAGCGATACACAGATCCCATCGGAGAAGAAGACTGCACATACGAACTGGAAAACATATACAAACTAACAACCAGACAATAGGATTACATTAATCCTACGACAGATGGGAACCTAAGCTGGCGAAGTGACAACGCTTGTTCATCAGATTCAAAAGAAGCACTGGAAAATTGGCAGAACCACATGTATGAAGTATCTACAAGGAGATGTACTAGATTAACCAGAGAAGTTCATTGGATCAACACAACAGTAAGTAACTTACCCACATTTGATGGTCTGAATCCTTTAGAATCCTTCCTATCAGAATTTGAAGCAAGTGTACCCATGCAACAAATATTACTGGCAATGGATGAGGCCTTGGAATCAACACCAACAATATGGCGGGGGACACACAAAGGCAATATCACTGACTGGATACAATGTCGTACTTTGATGACAGCACAATTCTCAGCACAAGAAGAAAGCTGTGAAATAAGGTACACAGGTCAAAGCTTCCCAAAGGACCACGTGCGAAGCTGCGAAGAGGCCTAGAGTGACATTCCTCAAGAACAGTGGGTGCACAAATTCATTAACACGCTGGAAACTACCTCTATCAATTGGTACCTTCAAGCGGAGCTGTGCCTCATCACTACACATTGGGAAGGTATGTCTTAGAATTTTGTAAACACCTTCTTATTTGAAAGTCAATATCCTTCAGTAGATCAAGCATTGCAGATTGTGAGATAGAAAGTATTTGATGAGGCATCTAGCCCCCCTTTGGAACAAGAAGAGGACGAATGGACTGCGCCTCTCCATAAACTGCAAGGTTGTTACAAAATCAATGCTGATGAAGATGATGATCCCAGGAAGGTAAACATCACTGAAACAGAAGGCCAAAGAGATGTGGAAGGACTAGGAGTTGAGCTACCATTCATTGGACAATCAATCAAGATTAAAAAAGTTAATATTGGAATAGAGGAGACATCGAAGCTTGCCAATGTGGGAGATTATTGGGATGTTTCTACCATTGACAAGATCACAAAATTATTGCGCGAATATCAAGACTTGTTTCCGACCAAGTTCACTGATATGAAGAACATCAAAGGGCCTATGGGAGAGATGAGGAACCTTTTGAAACCAGATGCAAAACCAGTCAAACAGAGACCCTACAAATTGAACCCTAAATATAAGGAGAAAGTGAAGATTGAGCTTGACAGAATGATGGAAGCAGGGATCATAGAACCTATCGAAGAGTCAGAGTGGATTAGCCCTATGGTGGTGCAAGACAAGAAGACAGGAGAAATCAAGATTTGTGTAGATATTAGGAAGCTGAACGATCCCTGTTTGCATGACCCCTTCCCTACGCCATTCACTGACGAAGTGTTAGATAACTTGGGAGGCCAAGAGGTATATTCTTTTACAGATGGATTTTCAGGATACCATTAGATCAGGATCACCAAGGAAGATCGTCATAAGAATGCATTTTCAACAGAATGGGGATCCTATCAGTATACAATGATGCCACTTGGATTGAATAATTCCCCAACCATCTTTTCCCGGGTGGTGGTCGAATCATTCAAGGAGTTTCTACATAAATTTCTAGAAGCATATTTTGATGATTGTACTGTTTTTAGTTTGTTGCAAAATCATATTGAATGTCTAAGGCTAATGTTGGACAAATGCAGACAATGTTAGATTGCATTGAATCTGAAGAAGTGCATCTTCTTCTCACCATTTGGAGTGATGTTAGGTCATATTGTATGCAAGTAGGGATTGCGTGTAGATCCATCTAAAATTGCCATTATCATTGATCTACCACCTCCTACTTCAGTCAAACAAATGCGCATTGCGTTGGGACATACTGGATATTACAGGAAGTTCATTAAGGGATATGCCCAAATTACAACAACCATGGAGAATCTTTTAAAGAAAGACTGCCAATTTAGTTGGACAGAAGAATGCCAACAGAGCTTCGACACACTAAAATAAAAGATGGTTATTGTGCCTATTCTAGTTTTTTCGGATTGGAGAAAGGAATTTCACATGCATGTCAATGCATCGTCCATTTCATTGGGATATGTGTTAGCACAACCGGGAACAAGGTATCGACCATCCATTATCTTTTGCTAGCAGGAAACTATCCACAACTGAAATTAACTACAACACCACTGAGAGAGAAGGATTAGCTATGGTGTATGAGTTGAAGAAAGTTTGCCACTAATTGTTAGGAGGACACTTTAAAATGTTTATTGATCACTCCACGCTGAAATACCTAGTCAACAAGTGAGTGTTGGGGGGAAGAATATGCATATGGATTATGCTATTTCAGGAATATGATTTTGAGATCGTGGTTAATCCAGGAAGAATGAACAAAGGTCCTAACCACTTATCGAGGTTGGAACATGGAGAAGAGCCCACTAGTTTGGAGGATACACTGTCATATGCACAATTACTAGCCATTAGAAAGATTGATGACCACTTTGCAGGGATAGTCCAGTTCCTTTCAAAAGGAATGGCACCTAGTGAGTATACAGTTCCATAGAAGAAACAACTAGTAGTGCGTGCTGCAGGATTTTCACTTATAGCTGGAAAGCTATACAAGATGGGACCTGATGAGATACCTAGGAGATGTGTTAAGGAGGCAGAACGACCGATGATCCTCGTTGAAGATCATGAAGGCGTTGCAGGAGGACATTACACAGGGAAAGCAACTGCGCAAAAGGTTCTTAAAGCTGGCTTTTGGTGGCCTACCTTACATAGAGATGCTAAAGACTATTACAGAGCCTATGATGTATGCCAAAGAGTTGGGAAACCATACATAAGATATGAAATTCCCTTAGAACCACAACTGACCCTACAAGCATTTGATAAATGGGCCACTGACTTCGTGGGACCTATAAACCCACCAGGGAAGCACACAGGAGCAAGGTACATAATTACTGTGACAGAGTACTTGACCAGATGGGCCGAAGCAAGATAAGTTAAGGAATGTAGTGAAACTACAGCTGCATGCTTCATATTTGATGACATCATAACCAGGTTTGGATGCCCAAAAATCCTTATGAGTGATCAAGGTACACATTTCATAAATAAAACGGTTGAAGCCATGACTGAGGAATTTGTAGTTCACCATCAGAAGAGAAAGCCTTACCATCCACAAGAAAATGGGACAGTTGAAGTGTTCTAAACAATATTGGAGACAACACTAACAAAGATTTGCAACGTGAACAAGGATGGCTGGGATTTAAGAGTACCAACAGTACTTTGGGCCTATAGAACTACTTGCAAAAAATTAACAATGCAGACTCCTTTCAAGTTGGTGGATGGCCTCGAATCCGTTTTCCCAATGGAATACTTGGTACCAAGCTTAATAATTGCTTCCTTCACAAACATGGATGACACTGGCGTTGTTCAAGAAAGGCTTGCACAGTTGGTCGAGCTAGAAGAAGACATATTTATTGCAGGATTCCATCAGCTGGTTCAGAAGGAAAGAGAGAAGGCCTACCATGATAGACACATCAAGAAGAAGGAATTTAAGCAAGGTGATTTGGTATTGGTATATGACAGTAAGTTCATGAAGCACCCTGGGAAGTTCAAAACACATTGGCTCGGGCCATATGAGATCGCCTATGTTATAGAGGGAGGAGTTGTGCAACTGAAGACTTTGAATGGAGAATGGAAGGAAGGTTTGGTGAATGGGAGTCGGATGAATTTGTACTATGACAACCAACTTCCTCACAGCTCTTAGTAAAAGTACAAGGAAAAGGGTCTAGGTACTAGGTGTAGTTGAAATTGGGTACTAGACACAAAAAATATAGTCTGCACAAGGAAGGAGAGGAGGCATAAAGCAGAAAGCAAAGGTTTCACTGCGTAGTCTGAAGTTGAAGTAAAACAAAAGGATCAGATCTGAAGTGCCTCGAGATGAGTCACAGGTGAGTGTTGGGGGCCTGTTGGTCCTTGGTTATGGAAGCAAGCGAAGATCAAGGAAGAAAAGGAAAAATGTGAACTGCGCGAGAGACACAGTGACTGTTACTGGGTCGAAGTGAGCAAAATAACAGAAAAGACAGAGCGAAGTAAGGAAAAGCAAGTTGTTGGACGAGGAGATCGAGGATGAAGGATCAACAAGGAAGAAGGTTCATGGACAACTCAACAAGCGGAAAAATCCATCATTGGATTCTTTGGCTCACCACGCAAGAAGGAAGGAAAGACAGGCTGGAGAAGCCCTAAAAACATGAGTCAAGTTGACCTAGGGTTTTAGACACCTAGGGTTTTGGCATCTAGGGTNAAAAGACAGAGCGAAGTAAGGAAAAGCAAGTTGTTGGACGAGGAGATCGAGGATGAAGGATCAACAAGGAAGAAGGTTCATGGACAACTCAACAAGCGGAAAAATCCATCATTGGATTCTTTGGCTCACCACGCGAGAAGGAAGGAAAGACAGGCTGGAGAAGCCCTAAAAACATGAGTCAAGTTGACCTAGGGTTTTAGACACCTAGGGTTTTGGCATCTAGGGTTTTGACACCTAGGGTTTTGACACCTAGGTTTTGACCTAAGGTTGTCAATGAGCTATTGTAATGTATAAAATAAAAACCTAGATGAGGAAAGGGGGTTCAATCTAGTTGTACTATTGATATGAGTGATTATTGTTGTGTGACAGAGAAGTGCTAAGTGTGAGAGCCTTATGGTATTGTAAGATCTTCAGCTGGGTGTGAAGGTCAAGTCTTGCATCTAGGTGCGCAGGAAGGGGAGAGACAGAGAGGAGAAGAAAGAAGATCTGCTAGCTAAGATCACATACAAGAACTGTATGCTTCATATTAATACATTATAAAGAACAATTATGTGGACGTATCCCTAGAGAGAGGGTGAACCACGTATATCTTGTGTCATGTGTGATTGATGCTCTATTCTTTGTCATTGGATATAATATTATTGCATTATTGTGTTAGATATAATAGATAGTTGCGCGGAGTAGATCTAAGAGGATACTTGATATATGATTGTTCTGTTGTTGTTGTATTAGATCCACTTGATATTCCCTTTGGTTGTAGACATCTCTATCCTACAACCCCCTCATAGCTTCTTTGGGTGAGACTACATCTGCCTCGCAGGTGTTGCCGAAAGGGCTAGTAGCTAGGGCTTGTTGGTGAGCTCTTAGAGACGAACCCTGGGTCTGCCCCTGTGCCAACAATGAAAAATCCCTCTTTTGGTTAAAACTTCAGGAAAGGATTGTGAGTAGGTCAATAGATGATTCATACTCTCATTTTCTCCAGGTAATAACTCTTCTCTTACTCTTTCATTTGATGGTCATTTTCTGCCATTTCAATATGTTTTTGGGTGTTTTTGAGCTTGTGGGAAATCCCTAAAACATGCCTCCCAGGTGTTGCAGGTTGCCCATATCGGGAACTGTGAAAATCTAGAGTGTCATAGTCTATCCTAATAGGGAAATGCGACACTGTCACTCTCTGTATAAAACTTAGAGAGTGACATCTGAAAAACCCAAATTTCTCTTGGAGTTTGAGAAGTGATGCTTGAAAATTTTGGTTCTTGTCTAACAAATATTTTTTTTCTTGGTTATTTGCATACTTTTGACCGTTTAAAATGTTGGAATGGAGGGAGAGAGAGCACTAATTAGAAGATCAAATTGCTGCAAATGATCCAAACACTATGTTGGCTCTATAGAGGTGTGGATTGGTGAAAATTTTCAAAATCCACGGTATGAGGGATCAAGTTAAGTTATTATAGTTCTTGGTGAACATGTGGGAACCCAACGAACAAGTGTTCAGGGTCGGTGTCCATGATTTGGATTTGGAAATCGAAGACATCTATTTTTTAACCGGGATCTCAAGGCGAGGAGAGTGAATATCATTATATGGATTTAGGGGAGGTGGTGAAAAGACTGAGAATTATATTGCACAACATTGCATTGTCGGGACAAGGAAAATTAGTGGGAAGATTCCTATTAAAAATGTGAGAGACCTCTCCTTAAGAACCATTCTATTCACCATTACTCGAGTTTTCGAAATTGCAGCTCCTCATTTAGTCACCAACTCCCAAATGCAATATGTAGTAGATTGTATGGTTCCAACAATGTTTAATTGGTGCAAGGGGATACTTGAAAGAATGAAATATCAGTTGACAAAGTGCAAGACCGTTCGATTAAAGAAATTTGGTTACAGGTCAATCTTAGTCTTTTTCTTCCTGGAAAGAGTTCCACTTTTGCGCTTATAGTATATGGTGTTAGATGAAGACCCTAACCCACAAGAGCCTCAAATGAAGAGGTGGGTGGACCTGATGATGTGCCATGGTGGTGGTTCGATAGTCTCCTACGATGAGAAGTTATTTCAAATGGATGAAGAAACAACTCATCATGTTAGAGGAATATGCCTATGCAGGAATGGATTTCCAAGGAGATCCAGATATAATCCTTCCAATGAGGTATCAATGGAATGACACAGGTAAAAAATAAATCATTTTTAAATTTTGATTTGATTTTATTTTTTGGGTGTATTGAAACTTATTTGGCTTTCAACATGTAGATATTAGACCATCCATATTGTATAGGGCCTCTCCAATCCAGAGGTAGGGAAAGATAGGTGCTATGGTGGCTTAGAACTGTGAGACAATAGAGGAGCTTGAGGGGATAGAGAATAACCTCAAGGGACTGACTATGGGCATTCCAGATGCTCAGATTGATGACCTACCACGTCAGTACCAACGAAACATGACATGGGTTTCTGGATGTATAACTTGTATGCCCCGGAGGGTAGCTCAGGAAGTAGTGTGCTACCATGAGCACCATGATTAGGATTTCTTTAGTCTTTTGACCATTGACATGTATCGATATGAAATCCATAGGCTTGGTGTTGTCTCAACACATTTTGTAACCTTAATATAAAATGATTTATACTTTTGTTTTATTCAGTGCAAAGTGTGTATGTGATATTTACGGATGTTGCAAATGTCTATCAAACACATGATTAGCTAAAGCGTCTGTCAATGTATTTATAATTCTTGGAATATGTTGAAATTCTAAATAATCAAAATATCTTTCCAAGAGGTGAACCCTTAAATATACTCGTAAAAGAGTAGGACTTCAAATAGAATAAATGTTACTTAATTGCAGTACCACGACTTGAGAGTCAATTCAAACAACTAAGCATCAAACACCAATTTAAATAGCTTTGGTTAATAGTTCAATGACTGTGCTATACTCTACAATATTATTAGTTGCACGTCCAAGGCATATGATGTGTAGACTTATCAACTCATTAGTGGGTGTGTAGATTTTCCATGCAGTAGATGCAAGGTTATGGGTACTACGGCTAGCACCATCAACAAAGCCAACATAAGGTAGAGGGGACACTGACATATGCAAATCAAGCACAATGCAAGATAAGCAGTAGGCAAAAATCGATGAAAAAGGAAACAATAGCACACTAAAGTATGGAACAATATTTACAAAGCACTTATGTAGAATAAATCTGAGCATAGTACATTTTAAGGTAAAGCCCATTTCTGGGTTCACCCAAAGAAACTTCATCATAATCTACTAGCTCATAAGCCCCTTTTTCCAACACATGTTTAACAATATAAGGGCCATGCCACATGGACTTGAATTTTCCAGCTCCTAAGTTTTTGCGATCTTGATCATATAGTAGGACCAAGTCACCTTCAAAAAACACATGAGGTTTAAGGGTTTTATCATAGTGAGCTTTGACACGTTTTTTATGACTTTCATTAGCCAGGGCGGCATCACGACGAGTTTCAAAGATGGTATCTCGCATTCAATCGACAACACGACTTCTAAAACATACACCAACTGAAATGGCGTACAACCCGTAGTTTTTTTAACCGAAGTTCGATATGCCCATAATGCCGAAAAAAACATGGTATGCCAATTCGATTTATGAATCCCTATCATCCTACAAAGCATAGTGATCCAAATTTAAGTGCAGAATGAAAAGAATAACATATTGAATACAATAACACAAAGATACGAAGAACAACAACAGATATCCAATGAACAATAACTTTTATTGAATAAATAAAATAGGTTGAATCTATAAAACTCAAGAACTAGAAACAACTTGCTCGAATGGTGGTAGCTATCTCTGAGAAGAGATGTGTCTACTACGTGCATCCGTATCAATAGAATGATTACAATGAGGCTCAAGAGGTTTTTTTAATGTTACTCATGAATTCCAAAACCCTATACATCCAAAAACCTAACCCTAGAAGATGAAATGACAAAAGTTATGTGGGCCCCGATGGGTAAGTTGGTACCTCAACTTTTTGGGGTCATAACTTCTGCATACAAACTCCATTTTAGGCATGTGATAGCCCGTTGGAAATTTATTTTCAAGAACTACAGATTATGCCATCAAACTCTGACTTCGTCTATAGTTTGACTATGGAAAGCCAAAAAACAATTTCTTAGGGCCCCAAAACGGCCTCGAAAGTACATAAATATGTATTGACACGAAAAATTCCAAAATAATCCAGTTGGATTAGGTGGGAGGCCACCACTATCCACTTGGAAGATGTGTAGGGCTTTAGACAACCCCGAAAGTGTAGAACCCACAATTACAAAGAATTACAAAAGAATGTGTTGAACTAAAATTTTTCAAGAGTATCCGGTTGGAATAGGTGGGTGGCCACCAATATCCACTTGGATCAATCCTCCCCCCTTAGGAAGCAATGTTCTCCATTGCGTTGAGTGCCCCCATCAGGTGAGGAATTTTTTTTTGAATTTGGCCCCAAGTGAGCCACTTGCCTTGGTGTAGGAGATGCCCTACCTTGACAACCTGATAAAGTTAGATCCTCTGTTGGCGAGTGCCCTTGACCTTTGTGTCCACTATCTGATCAATGGATGTTTGTTCCATGCAGTCAGGGTTGAGCTATGTTGGTGTCTAATGTTCTTTGATCTCTGAGGTGTCCAATAATGGTGGAAAATATGGCTGAAGGAGGTCCACATTGAACAGTGGGTGCAAACCAAGGAAGGGTGGAGTGTTGAGCTCAAAAGAATTGCTACCCACAACCTTGGTGATAGTGTAAGGCCCATAGTGAAGTGGGAAGAGATTCTTATGGGGCCCTGTAAGGTGCTCTTTTTGAAAATGTAACCAGACCTTGTCTCCCACCTAAAATTGATGCAGTACCTGGTGTTGATCATGGCGCTGCTTGTTTCTGTAGAACGACCACAATTTTCTCCATGCCAAAATATCCTGCCATCCGACTATATTGAACCTTCCAACTCATCTTTACATGCTCTCTTGTGGGAACATAGAAGTGGCCTAGATGGCATAACAGTCCATCCTGGATATGAAAATTGGTGACATTCGCTTATGTACTCAAGATTTGATAGATGGTGGTGAAGTCAGGGTCATGCTGATAAAGTTTGGGCCACTCAGATGCCTCATGCCCACATGAATGGAGTATTGTGGTGAGTGTAGCAACGAGAGGGCGACTGAGGTATTCAGTGACACAATTTGTGCTCTATGTTTTATACTTGATGTTGAGATGGAACTGTTGTAGGTATGTGGAACACTTTTGATGGCGATCGTTCTACAACTTCCCTTGTGTCTGTATGAACTGTAGAGGCTTGTGATCGGTGCAATTGATTGTCTCCTTTCCTAGAATGTAATGTTTCCATTGACAACATGCTTGCATAATGGAATACATTTCTTTGTCATAGGTGCGGTATTTCCAGACAGTATCTGAGAGTGTCTCACTATGGTATGTTATTGGATGACCATGCTGAGTGAGAACGATGCCTACAACATAATCAAAGGCATCATTCTCAATCTCGAACGGTTGTTGCAGATCAAGTAAGGAGAGTACTAGAGCTGAGCAAAAGTGATGCTTCAGATCATCAAATTCTTGTTGTTGTGCCTACCCCCATGCGAACTTTACCTTGCCACCACCCTTAGTTACTTGGTCGAGGGCCCATGCAATATGGGAGAGTCCCAACATGAACCTTTGGTAGAAGTTGACAATGTTGGATTACTAAGAGGGGGGGTGAATCAGTAATAGAGAAATAATAATCCTTTTTCACCATAAAATGCAAGTGTTATATCAATGTAGCATTATCATCCAATAATTGCAGAGTAAATAAATAATGAACAAATGAGAAATCACACACATACACAGTACACCAGTGTTTTACGTGGAAACCCAAAGCGGGAGAAAGCCATAAAATGCTTTTTCTTATATGTCTTTAAGAATTACATTCATTGGAAGCACCAACTTCCTTTTTTTTCTAGCTGCAACTGGAAGGAGGCTCCAACCCCCTAGTTTCTCAGGCTACAACTTGAGGGAAACTCCAACTCCCAAATTCTCTGGATATAACCAAAAGGAGGATAAAACCCCCTATGTTCTCAGGCTACAACCTAAAGGAAGCTCCAAATCCCCAATTCTCTGGCTACAACCAGAAGGAGGCTCCAACTCCCTATATTCTTTGGCTACTCCACTTGTACTTTCCCTATCCAACTGCCTTGGCGTAGAAGTAGAATGATGGAACCACTGTCACACTATCACTATAATATATACTGATGTAAACCTATACAAATCAACCTGTAATCAACCTGTAACAACCTGTACCAATAACATGTGCCAACATGTACCATACATCAACATGTACCTCAACCTGTACCATAAACAAATGCATCAACCATGCACCAAACTTGTACAAATAACCTATCAGAATAACCTGTCCAAACAACCTGTAATCAAACTGTACCATAAAAAAGTGCATCAACCATGCACCAAACCGTACCAAACATGCATCAAATACACATAAATTATGACTCATCAATATGTACCAACATCATCAACTATACAGCTCATGTATGTGCCAACTCATCAACTACTTGTCTCAACCATGTACCCAACATGTACCTCAACCAAAATCCCTCATCAATTTCATCATCCAAAACTGATTTTTAACTCTATAATAGACCTGGTGTATATGATCACATACCTGCAAACCTTCCTTTAATTTAACAACAAGAGACTAGCATTTTATCAAACTTTACTTTAGTCTCACATGACTAATTTTGGATTAGTCAACAACCCTAAGTTGCAATAATCATAACTATGTACCTATAATGAATAAAGATATGAAAATAGTACACAATGTTCTTCAATGTATTTTATGCAATTCCTCCAAGTTTCACTACTTGGAACCTCTCAGAAAAGGAGTTATAGAAAAAATGGCATACCTTGTTGAATTCTGGCTTATTCTAGAGAGAGAACTGGTAGAGCGTGCACCGCACAAAATATTTGTTGTATGGATATAAAAATAGTACACATAATACTACAGACTATAATCTAACCAGTACATTTTGTCTTACTGAATTTGGATCTGTTATGAAAGAGTTATGACGTTTTTACCCGAAACACATGTTTTAGACTAGTTTCAGGACTAGCCACAAACCCTATTTTCCACGGACTGTAATTCCAAAAATACAATGACCCACAAGATAAAATTTTTATCACAAATACTTGGATATGTTTCCTCAACGACATCCCAATTTCATGATATGAATCATTCTATAAAAAAAGTTATTGTGAAAATGGTGAGATGACCTGTAAATAACATACCTTAGAAAGCATCATCAAAAGAATTTATCCTCCCTTGAATTTCATCCTTCTTTACTTCACCTTCCCTCTAAAATTCAGCTTAGATATCCTTTGGTTACCTCAGTTACTTGTAAATATTCAATATGCTCAAGTGTGATTAAAATGAGAGAGCCCGTCCTCTTATTTATACTTTCATGTAGTTTCCTCAAGGGGTTACCTTTTAACTATCTTAACCCACTTTCCTTATTTTAGGGTTAACCCACTTCTAACCACTTGTCCACTTAGTAATTTATCCATTAAATTCATTATTTAAATAATTTCTTTTGTATCCACTTTGACTTATAGTACACTCATCACTTCACTTTATTATTTATCTTCTAAAATCTCTTAAACCACTTTCCTTATTTTAGGGCTAACCCACTTCTAACCACTTCTCCACTTTGTAATTTCTCCATTTAATTTATTATTTAAATAATTTATTTTGTATCCACTTTGAATTATAGTACACTCATCACTTCACTTTATTATTTAAATAATTTCTTCTTTGCAACCACTTTGACTACTTTGACCTTTTGGGGCTTCTAGATGACTCATGAGGGTTCTCCAACTTCACATGGCCATAAATCTCTAACTATGAGGGTTTATGATCCAGGTGGATATCGGTGACCACCCACCTTTTCCAACTGGCTCAAAACAATTTTCTGGCAATTTTGGTAATTTACTATTTTTAGCAGTTTTTCGGGTCCTGAAACTTCCAAAGTCGTTTTGAGGCCCTAAACGACATGTTTTTGGAAAACAGGGAGCACAATGGATATTTCTTCAAAATTTCCCCCAAAATGAATCTCCTCTATGATACCTTTCCAACGGGCTATCATGCGCCTAAAACAAAGATCGTATGCAAAAGTTACGACCCCCAGAAGTTGATGTACTGACTTACCCAAACAGGGCCCACATGACTTTTGGCGCTTCATCTCCTAGGGTTATGTTTTTGGATGTCTAGGGATTTTTTCATTCCTGTTTATTGTAAAAATGCCTATAGATTCTCATTGTAATCATCTTCTTGCGAATGAGTCCAACTGTCACATCTCTTCTCAGAGATAAGCCACCACCATTCCAACAAGCTTGTTTCTACTGCATTTTACAATTTCAGCTTATTCCTTATTGAATAGACAACCAGTTTTACTGTATCTCTATTATTTTGTGTTAAGCACCTATTAATAATCTGTTGTCATTTTTTTCTGCTCATAAAATCTGGATCAGTGGCATCAGAGCGGTCTGCTCCATGTCGTCTTAATGCATGTCCCCAACGAGGTCGGAGCACAAAGAGTTGGGTCTCGAGCTTGTTTCTCTTGAGGAAAAAATTTCTCGCACGCCCAAGAAACCTCTCATGGCAGGAGAAAAGAAAGATGATGGGACAAGAGATCCTTTCAAACTATTTATTGAGGAATCCCTCACGCAACAGAGGAATGAGATTATGGATAGTTTCATGCAAATCCTTCAACGACTACCAACAGGCGATGCATCTTCTTCGAGCGGAGGAGCCACCCCATTCAAGGTACACATAAACTTAGATATTCCTATATTTGAAGGTCATATAGATGCATATGTTGTAGACAAGTGGTTGAATCTACTATAAGGGTATGTCAAAGATTGGTGGGAAACTTTATGTGAGCAAAAGGAAACAAAGGAACTCTCATTATTTATAGTCATGACCACCTAGGAATCCTTTAGGGATACTATTAAGGAACAATACTACCCTGTCGAAAGCTATGATGACATGTATACCAAATGGACCACACTGCAGCAAGAAAGAGACCAAGTAGTGCTAGATTTCACAAATATCTTCCATACCTTGCGCACCAAGTTGGGTATCAAATATTCAGAGAGACATATGGTGCTCAAGTATCATGGTGATATTCATAGATACATCCATACCGAAATGGAATTTCTAGACATCTCTTCCTTGGGCGCATCCTACCATATGTCGTCAAAATCGAGCATAAGATCAAACAAAATACGTGGCAATTTGGGCCTGGGAACCCCTCACAACAAAATCTAGGAAAGGGCATCCCCAACCCAAAGAACAAAGGAAAAAGCAAAGATGGATAGTATCAGGACAACCAGTCCAAGACGCAAGCAAATAAGGACACTAGAAAGACAAAGAAAGATACCGGGAAGTGGTGCGACTTCCATAAGAGCCCTTGGCATAACATTGTTGACTGCTGCTCAAAGCAGTTGTTGGTGGCTGAAGTGAAAGCCTCTGAATCAGATGCAGGTTTTGACTCTGAGCCAGAACCAGAAAGGGGAAGACGAATCATTGATGCGGAACCCAGTGCTACCATTGCTACCACCAAGCTCCAGCCTGGTGAACTAGACAAGCCAGAAGAAGGAGAACGCCTCTTCCATTCACAGATGTGGGTAAAAGGAACCCCAGTGCACTTCATCATTGATAGTGGTAGCTAGAAGAACCTCATCCCAGCAGAGGTCTTAAAGCAGCTGGCCCTGCCGATAACGTCGCACCCACAACCATACACCATTGGATGGCTCCGCCAAGGAAGCGATCTCCACATCAACCAATAGTGTTGACTGTCATACGACATCAAGCCCTTCAAAGATGAGGTATTGTGTGCTGTTTTTCCTCTTGAAGTTTGTGATGTTATTTTGGGCCAACCTTATTTATGGAAACATCATGATGTATATGATTCTAGGCCTCGTAGTGTTATTATTACTTTGAATAGGAAATTGTACAGGATACCCGAGGTAGTCCCACCTAGTGCTATTTCCTTGATCTCTACTAAGAAATGCATGAAGGTCATCTCTCATACGGGGAAGCTTTTCTTCTTCATGATTCGCTCTCAAAATAAGTGAAAGATCATAGCCACATATAGGGTCTCTACGATCAACCTCTCCACACACTAGAAGAAAGTAGATAAGGTCATGGAAGAATACTCAGATATATTATCCTCACCTACCGAGGTACCTCTGCACTTCTAGGTCAAGCACCCCATCAATCTGACCCCCGACGCACCAATTCCCAATGGGCCAGTCTATCGCCTCTCTCTGTTAGAGAATGTGGAGATCGAGCGACATATCCAAGAACTTCTCCACAAGGGGCACATCCGTCCCAGCTCATCACCGTGCGGGAGCCCAATCATGATGGTACAAAAGAAATATGGAACTAGAGACTCTGCATTGATTACCGGGCTTTGAATAAAATCACAGTCAGAAACCAGTACCCGATTCCCCGAATCGACGACCTCCTTGATCAACTCATGGGGGAAAAATACTTCAGTAAGATTGATTTGAAGTCTGGCTACCACCAGGTCCCGATAGAACAGACAGATATATGGAAGACTTCCTTCAAGTCAAAGGAAGGCCTTTTTGAATGGTTGGTCATGCCCTTTAGTTTTAAAAATGCTTCAGCCATGTTCATGAGGATGATGAACGATATCCTATGACCATTCACCAATAATTTTGTAGTGGTGTATTTGGATGACATTCTCATTTACAACAAGATTTAGGCCGAACACTTGCAACATATTCAAGAACTTCTGCACACCCTGTGGAAGCACAATCTATATGCCAACTTGGAAAAATGATCCTTCGGCATGAACAGGGTCCATTACCTGGGATACACCATTGATTATCATGGCGTACATGTGGATCCAACCAAGATCCAAGTCATCTGTGATCGGTCATCTCCAACCACACTCACTGAGCTTTAGAGCTTCTTGGGCCTTGCCAATTTCTACCACAAGTTTGTGTTGGGATTATATAATATTGCATGGGCCCTCAACCAAATAACCAGGGGTGGTGGTAAGGAGAAATTTGCATGGGGCCGATCCCAACAACAAGTGTTCAATGATTTGAAGCACCATTTGTGCTCATCCCCAGTACTTTCACTACCAGACCTAAAACAACCCTTTGAGATCGAGACAGATGCTTCAGACTATGTTGTGGGCGTCGTTCTCACTGAACACGACCACCCCGTAGCCTATCATAGTGAGACACTATCAGATGTTGTCCATAAGTACCCTACTTACAATAAAGAAATGTACTCCATTGTGAAAGCTTGTCGCCAGTGGAGACATTACATTCTTTGGAAGGAGACAGTCATCTACACTGATCATAAGCCACTGCAGTTCATGCAGACACAAGGAAACTTGCAGAATGGTTGCCATCAAAAGTGGTCCACATACTTGCAACAATTCTACCTCAAAATTAAGTATAAAACATGAAGCATCAATCCCGTCGTTGATTGCCTCAGCAGACCGCCAGTAACGACACTCACCATGGTGCTAGACTCTTGCAACCATGAGACCTCTGGATGGCCCCAACTCTATGAGGCAGACCCATACTTCGCCACCACCTACCAAATGTTGGGTGCAAACGCAGTTGTCGATACTTTCCATCTTCAGGATGGGTTGTTGTGTCATCTGGGCCATATCTGTGTTCCATCAAGCGATCGAGCGAAGATGATCTGGGAAGCCCACTACAGTCAGGTGGTAGGATATTTCGACATCGAAAAGACAGTGGTGATGCTACATAAACATTTCTATTGGCCGAAACTTCGACAGGAGTTCAACAAGTATATTAGGTCCTGCACTGCCTGCACTATTTCCAAACCGACCACTAAGAAATAGGTCTTTTACACCCCTCTTCCTACTCTTGACAGGCCATGGGAATCCATCTCAATGGACTACATGTCAGGCCTCTCATCCACCAAGCGGGGAAATGTCTGTGTTTTTGTGGTTGTTGATCGCTTTTCTAAGATGGCGATTATGGTTGCCTGCAAGAAGAGAATCACAACATAGGCCACTACCAAGCTCTTCTTTGAACGAGTCTGGGTACATTTTAGAATCCCACAAACCATTGTCTCAGATCAAGACAGTTGATTTCTCAGCACATTCTGGTCGATCCTCTGGTCACTGCTGGGCACCAAGCTCACCAAATCCACGACCTTCCACCCCAGACATATGGCCAAACCAAGGTCATAAATCGAATGATTGTGCATATCCTTCACATGTATAGTTCCAAGCATCCTTGCACATGGAATGAGAGCCTTCCCTATGTCCATCATAGCTACAACCGAGCCTTGCATAGCTCAATCGGCCACAACCCCTTTTAGGTGGGGTTGGGATTCCAACCATTGGGTCCCATAGATGTTGCACTTCCCCTTGTGGTCACCTCAACCAACTCATCTCTGGCTCCAATTGAAGCTGACAAAGCCACCCGGTTCATTGAGTAGATATAGAAAATCCACCAATAGGTTCAGGATATCCTACAAAAGTCCAATGACAAGTACAAGCAGCGCCATGATCAACATCGGGTGCCACATAAGTTTCAGGTGGGTGACAAATTTTGGTTGCACTTGCAGAAAGAACTCCTTACAAGACCCCATCAGAAGCTTCACCCACTCCATTATGGGTCATACACCATCACCAAGTCTGTGGGGGATAATATATTTTGAGCTCAACATTCCTCCTTTCCTTGGCCTGCACTCAGTGTTCAACGTGGATCTCCTTTGCGCTTATTTCCCACCATTATTGGACACCTCAGAAGCAGCAGAACAACTGACGCAAACATATCTCAACCCTGATTTCATACAACAGACATCCCATGATCATATTGTGGACACACAGATCAAGGACACTGGACAACAAAGGATCCAATTTTATCGAGTCGTCAAAGCATGGCAACTCCTGCACCAAGGCAAGTGGCTAACCTGGGGCGAAATTCAGCATAAATTTCCTCATCTGATGGGGGAAATCAACGCAATGGAGACCATTGCTTCCTAAGGAGGGAGGATTGATCCAGGTGTATATTGGTGGCCACCCACCTTTTCCAACTGGCTCAAAACATTTTTCTGGCAATTTTAGTAATTTACTATTTTTAGCAGTTTTTTGGGTCCTGAAACTTTCGGAGCTGTTTTGAGGCCCTAAACAATGTTTTTTGGGAAAATGGGGAGAAATATGGAAGTATATTAGATATTTCCCCTAAAATGAATCTCCTCGACAATACCTTTCCAACGGGCTATCATGCGCCTAAAACAGAGATCATATGCAAAAGTTACGACCCCGAGAAGTTGATGTACTAACTTACCCAAATGGGGCCCACATGAATTTTGGCGCTTCCTCTCCTAGGGTTAGGTTTTTGGATGTCTAGGGTTTTTGACATTCCTGTTTATTGTAAAAAGGCCTTCAGAGCCTCATTGTAATCATCTTCTTGTGAATGAGCACAACCGTCACATATCTTCTCAGAGATACACCACCACCATTCCAGCAAGCTTTTTTCCATTGCATTTTACAGTTTCATCTTATTTTCTTATTGAATAGACAACCAATTTTACTATATCTTTGTTATTTTGTGTTAAGCACCTGTTAATAATCCGTAGTCATTTCGTTCTTCTCATAAAATCTGGATCAGGTTATGTGATGTTCCACATACCACCAGAAATGGCATGAAATGTACTATCCATCTAGAATAGTATTACCTAAAAATATATTAAAATGCATACCATTATCCATCAAACAAACTTGGGTCCATTACCCAAACCTTTGTGCTACCGGAATTCACTACCAGACTTTCTTCAAGGGTTGACATCAATGACTACCAACCCAATTAATCAACAATATTCGCCTTTGGCATTGATGGCAACACTTTGATGCAATATTGAAGTCATGTCATGAAATACTTTGACCATCGCTCCTCTTGGAACCATGCCTCTGTGCTCTGCATATGATAAATATGTATCTTTCCATTTGGGGTTGCTCCCCCTAACTAAACTGTCCATGGGGATACTCCCCCTGACTAAAATATTCTTGAAACTGATCTCCCGACCTGAACTGTCCTCTTTATGGTGCTTCCTCATGTAGATCTAAGACATATAAGATAATCATTCAAAAGAATTCATTTTTGGAGTATAATTTACTCTGAGTCTATGGAAAAGATACTCAAAGGCTTCTCTTGGAAGCGGTTTTGTAAAGATGTTTGCCACTTGTTCTTTTGTGCCCACACATTTGAATCTGATGTTCTTCTCTACAACCTGTTCCCATAGAAAGTGATACTTGATTTGAATGTGCTTTGTCTTGGAGTGCATCATCTAGTTCTTTGAGATACTGATGGTACTTGTATTATCACAATAGATTGGAATGGGCTCATCATACTCAACTTGTATATATGTCATAGTTTGTTTCATACATAGAACCTATGTACAACATGTTACTGTTGCAATATACTCTGTCTCGCTTGTAGATAAGGATACTGATGATTGTTTCTTGCTTAGCCATGATACTAAACACTCACCCAAGTAGAACGTTTCTCCACTGGTGCTTCGTCGGTCATCAATGCAACCTGCCCAATCTGCATCTGTATAGACAATAAGTGATAGATCCTTTTCTTTTGGATACCATAATACAAACTCTTTTGTTCCTTTGGATACATCTGGTCTGGATGCTGTCACATATAGTAAGCTGCCAATCATTGACCTGTATTGCCTCTGGTTTGTAGACTTTGAGTCATCATCTTTCCTCAACTTGCAACTAGTTTTCATAGGAGTGATAACTGGTTTGCAATCTTCCATTCTGAACCTATTTAGCATTTCTATGATATACTTAGTTTTAGAAATAAAAATTTCTTGGTTGCTTTGACATATATGAAGACCCAGAAATAAGGATAGTTCTCTGAGTAATGACATTTCAAATTCATTTTGCATATCCTTTGTAAATTTCTGGCTTAACTTGTCATCATTGCTTCCAAAAATAATATCATCAACATAAACTTCAATTAATAAAATACTATATTGAGTTACCTTGATGTAGAGGTTCTTGTCTGCACTTCCTTTCCTGAACCCTGCCTGTTGTAGATATTTATCCATTCTAGAGTACCATGCTCTAGGATCCTATTTTAGACCATACAAGGCCTTCTTCAATTTACACACATAATCTGCGTTCTCTGACAAATGATATCCTTCTGGTTGTTCAATGTAGACTTCTTCTTCAAGTTCCCCATTCAGAAAAGTTGATTTCACGTCCATCTAATACACTTTAATATTCTTGGAGCATGCATAAGCTAAAAGCAATCAGATTGCTTCCATTCTGGCAACTGGGGAAAATGTTTCTTCAAAGTCGATTTCTTCAACCTGTGCATATCCTTTACATACCAATCTATCTTTATTCCTTGTAACCTGTCCATATTCATTCAATTTATTTATGAATACCCACTTTCTGCCAATCACATTCTTATTCTTTGGTATTGGAACCAATTCCTAGGTGTCATTCTTCTCTATTTGATCCAATTCTTTTTCCATGACCTTATTCCACAATTCATCCTTACTAGCCTCTTCAAAACTTTTTGGTTTAATCGTAGATGAGAGTGTTAGGTGTGTTTTTTTTGGTGAATGGATTCTTCTTCTAGTCTCAACTCCTGCATATTTATTTTCGATAATATGATCTGAAGGATGATTCTTCTATACTCATTTGCTAGGTGTCTTTGGAGGCACTTGTTGAACTTTCTCTTCTACTTATGTCTAATCCTCTTCATCTTCCCCTTCTACTTCTTCTTCATCTTCTGCTTCTTCTTCGTAAAGTGGTTCCATTGATTCATTTTCTTCTTCCTTTGATTCTCGTCCACCTGTTTCATCAATTGTTACATTGATGCTTTCCACAACTTTGTTCAATATCAGATTTTAACACTTGTATGCTTTCCTTGTACTTGATTAACCAACAAGTAATCCTTTGTCCACATGAGAGTCAAACTTTCACATTTTTCCATCTACTCTTTTGATGTAGCATTTGCTTCCAAATACTCCGAAGTTCTTCACATTTGCTAGTATTCATTTCCACAGCTCGTAGGGAGTTTTTCCATTTTTGTTTTTGATCATTACTCCATTTTGAATGTGAACTGTTGTATGCACTGCATGTGTCCAAAAAATATCTGTTAACTTGGAATCTATTAGCATTTTTCGAGCCATTTCCTGTGTAATTAACATCCATAATGTTCTTTTGTCTCTGAACCACTCTTTGAACCAATATATCAATCCATTCTCTTGTCCATACTGTCACATACATATGTCCAAACCTGCTAAGTGTTCTTACGAATCCATCTCTATCCATATTGTTCAAGACTCTACTGCACAACTGTCCATAATGCTGACTGATTTATCACTATACTCTCATGAAGTCTTCAATACTTCAACTGATTGTATTTCTGCTAACTGACTGCTCTGGATCTGTCTTCTCAAACTATGCGAGGTGCTCGAAGGATGGCTCTTTGGTCTGTCACAACTATCGCATAGACTCCCCTTGTCTAATATTCATATTACCTAGGAGTCTCTAAGTTAGATGGCTTAGAACAATTCCTGCTCTGATGTGTATTCATCATCATCTTCATTGGTAGATTCATAATCTCTTTGAGCTCTGACTTCTTTCTTTCTGTCTGTGGATTCATCTTTCACTACAATGCCTGAAAGTACAATCTCTTGAACCTGTTCCTTATTTACATGTCCTTTTTTTCCAGTTATTTTCCAAACCTTTCTGTATCTGACATCTTTCATTTTCTCTGTAGAATTTTCTTATCTCATTTTATTGCTAATCTTGTGATCTCTGGGACTTGGTCTCTTTTCACCTGTTCTTCGTGTTTTCTTATCCATACTTTCTTATATCTGATATCAGTGTTCTCTTTCATGGAAGAACCGATCATGCTTCTACAATCACTAGATATGTGTCCATAGTTATGCCATTTGTAACATTCAATGTTACGCGGGTCCATATAGACATTTCTTGCATGAACATTTCTTTTATAATCCATGCAATCTTTAGCCTTATGTCCAAAATTAGTACAATAAAAAAAATGACCATAAAAGAAATTTGCATACCTAGGAGTGAATGATGTTCTTTGTGGTGTAGTCCTTCTGAATTTCTGCCTTGACTGATCATGATCATTATTGAATCTTCTTCATGGCTTGAACATGGATGGTCTTTTTGACAATGTATCTTCATTAGTTTTCTTAGATTCTGGTTGACCATGATTCCTTCCTTTGAGTACTTCTGCATAACTCTTTCTATTTTCTTCATTCTTCTTTTCTAGCAACCTAGAGTGCTTCTCTTCATTCTCTATAACTGATGTGGATGTTTCTGTCTCTTCAACGTTCTTGTTGATCTTGACAATTTTACTTCTCAATGTGACAACTTTTTATTCAATCTTCTCAACCTCTTCTTCTTTCTTCATTATCTAAGACTTCATGACTTCTTCTGTTCTTTTCGCTTCTTCAATATGAATTTTTAATGTGATTATTTCTTCTTCAAGTCCTTTCTCTTCTTGACCAAACTCCGCCTCAAGTTGGTTTAGATCATTAGTTCTTTCCTTAAGATGATTTGTCAATATTTTCTCTCTCATTTCTGCTTCTTCCTTCTGTGCTACTATGTTGGCTTCCAAATACTGCTTTTGATATTCAATATTTTCTTCGATCTTTCTGGCTTCTTCTAGTTGAGTTCTTAAGTTCTCGATGACATGTTGGGATTCTTCAAAACTGTGAACACTTTCCTTTTGTTTCATGAATTCTTTCTTGAGTGACTTTTTTTCTTCTCTTAGTTCATCTAAATCACTAATCAATTCTGCTTCATAATTTTCTTCATTTTCAATTAGTTTTTCTGTCTCATTTCCTTCGTGGAATTCTATTTCAAGATGTTCATGTTTTTCACAATTACAACAAAACCACATACCTCTGATGATTATGTACTCTTCATCTTCTGAATCTATTTGACATGGCGAACATAATTCATCTTGATCTGTATTTGCATCTTCTTTGGCATTTTCTGAACCTGTGATGGGTGAAGAATATATGACATGTAACTTATCCCAAATTTCTTCAGTTGATGAACATTTACCAACCTTTTCTTTTACCGGATTAGGTAATCCTTCCTAGATGAAATATTTGGTAATCAATAATAGAGCAATAATAATCATTTTTCACCATAAAATGCAATTGTTATATCAATGTAGCATTATCATATGAACCAATAATTGTAGAGTAAATAAATAATGAACAAATGAGAAATCATACACATACACAATACACCCATGTTTTACGTGGAAACCTAAAGAGGGAGAAAACCACTGAATTTGTTTTCTTATATGTCTTTAAGAATTACATTCACTGGAAGCACCAACTTCCTTTTTTTTCCAGCTACAACTGGAAGGAGGCTCCAACCCCCTAGTTTCTCAAGCTACAACCTGAGGGAAGCTCCAACTCCCCAATTCTCTGGCTACAACCAGAAAGAGGCTACAACCCACTATGTTCTCAGGATACAACCTGAAGGAAACTCCAACTCCCTAATTATATGGCTACAACTAGAAAGAGGCTCCAACCCTCTATATTCTTTGGCTACAACCACCTGTCCTTGGCCCGTCCAACCACCCTGATGTAGAAGTAGAATGATGGAACCAATGTCACACTATCACTGTGAGATATACTGAACATGTACCAATCAACCTGTAACAACTTGTACCAATAACCTGTGCCAACATGTACCTCAATCTATACCATAAACAAATGCATCAGCCATGCACCAAACCTATACAAATAACCTGTCACAATAACCTGTCCAAACAACCTATAATCAACCTATACCATAAACAAGTGCATCAACCATGCACCAACCTGTACCAACCATGCATCAAATACAAATAAAAGATGACTCATCAATATGTACCAACATCATCAAATATACACCTCATGTATGTGCCAACTCATCAACTAATTGTCTCAACCATGTACCTAACATGTACCTCAATCAAAATCCCTCATCAATTTCATCATCCAAATCTGATTTGTAACTATGTAATAGACCTGGTGTATATGATCACATACCTACAAAACTTCCTTAATTTTAACAACAAGAGACTAGCATTTTATCAAATTTTACTTTAGTCTCACGTGACTAATTTTGGATTAGCCAACAACCCTAAATTGCAATAATCATAACTATGTACTTGTAATGAATAAAGAAATGAAAATAGTACAAAATTCCCTTCAATGTCTTTTATGTAATTACTCCAGGTTTCACTACTTGGAACCTCTCAGAAAAGGAGTTATAGCAAAAATGGCATACCTTGTTGAATTATGGATTATTCTAGAGAGAGAACTTGTAGAGTGTGACCCACACAAAGTATTTATTGTATGGATCTGAAAATGGTACACATAATACTAAATATTGTACTCTAACCAATACATTTGGTCTTACTGAATTTGGATCTGTTATGAAGATGTTATGACGTTTTTACCCGAAACACATCTTTTAGACTAGTTTCAGGACTAGCCACAAACCCTATTTTCCACAGAGTGTAACTCCAAAAATACAACGATCCACAAGTTGAAAATTTATCACAACTACTTGGATATGTTTCCTCAATGGCCTTCCAATTTCATGGTCTAAATAATTTTAGAAAAAAAGTTATTGTGAAAATGGTGAGATGACCTGTAAATAACCTACCTGAGAAAGCATCATCAAAATAATTTATCCTCCCTTGCATTTCGGCCTTATTTACATCACCTTCCCTCTGAAATTCGGCTTAGATATCCTTTGGTTACCTCAGTCACTTGTAGATATTCAATATTCTCAATTTTGATTAAAATGAGAGAGCCTTTCCTCTTATTTATACTTTCATGTAGCTTCCTCAAGGGGTTACCTTTTAACCATCTTAACCCACTTTCCTTATTTTAGAGTTAACCCACTTCTAACCGCTTGTCCACTTAGTAATTTCTCCATTAAATTTATTATTTAAATAATTTATTTTGTATCCACTTTGACTTATAATACACTCATCACTTCACTTTATTATTTACCTTCTAAAATCTCTTAAACCACTTTCCTTATTTTAGGGCTAACCCACTTCTAACCACTTGTCCACTTAGTAATTTCTCCATTAACTTTATTATTTAAATAATTTCTTTTGTATCCAATTTGACTTATATTACACTCATGACTTCAATTTATTATTTAAGTAATTTCTTTTTTGCAACCACTTTGACTACTTTGACCTTTTGGGGCTTCTAGATGACTCATGAGGGTTCTCCAACTTCACATGGCCTTAACTCTCTAACCGTGAGGATTTATGTGACGTTCCACATACCACTGGAAATGGAATGACATGTACTATCCATATAGAATAGTATTACCTACAAATATATCAAAATTCATATTATTATCCATCAAACAAACTTGGGTCCATTACCCAAACCTTTGTGCTACCAAAATTCACTACCGGACTTTCTTCAAGGGTTGATATCAATGAAAACCAACTGTTATAACCCTAATTTTCACTAAGACATGCATACCTGGCATCAGGCCATCTCACTTGGCTTTTTTTCCAAGCCATCATTAAACAAGTCTTCTAAAAACCATCCATTTTAAGGCATACACGCCCTGCACCACTGTTGTCCGCGTATATACGCTTGCTGAACCACTACAACCCACGTATACTGACAAAAGCACAAAAAATAGAAAGTTGCAGATGAAATATAGTCTTTCGAGTAAATTTTTGAAACCGTTTGACCACCCATATCCGGTCATTCAACCAGATAACTAACCTCTTTGAGACTATAAAATAAGAGGCAGGGGTCCCATTTGAAAAGAGAGAAAATAATAGAAAAGAAACTATGCCCTTTTTTGTATTCCCCTTGCCCCAATCTTTTGCAACCATTTTTGTGAGAACTGAAGAACATAAGCAGATGTGGAAGCGGTTGGTGCATAGTTGAAGAGGAGCCCAGGACCAGATTCGAGGAGCCGTGTCCGATCTCACCATTGTAAGTTACTTTTGTGAGGTTAATAAAAGGGATTACTTTTCCCGTCCCGCCATATGAGGTGTTAAATATTCAGTTTTGATTATATTTTATTACAACCTCTAACCCACTAATTCATATATAAGATGCATGTTTGGAGTTCTTTGTTTATCTGTTTGTGAATGCAGGTTATCTTTGGGAGGAAACTTGCATTCAAGGAGCTACCAAACGCAAAAGGATCTACATCAAACATGGAAGTCAAGGTAGAGTAACTTGATCCTTTTACCCTTGTGTTTATATATGAATGTGGGGTTTATGTTGGGATGATGGTAAAAAGTAGGAGACTTTAGATTGTCATTTATGCATGCATTACAAAACCCTTAGTGCTAGTCCGTAGGGGGATTTCCCACCCACAACAGAATTGGTGACCATACTGGGTAAATCTCTAGGGTTGTCTGGGATACTTTTTGGGTATTTTAAAATTGGTTTGATTACCTTTTTCTAAGTTTCGGCAAGAGTTTGAGTCTTCTAGGTATACTGGTTTTTCAATACCAGTACTCCTTCCTTTGATTGCTTGATTTCTATTTCTTTTTTAGGAAATTTACGGAGGTATACACGGTCTACAATAAGCCTGCAAGCATATATACACACCCTTCCTTTGGCTAGCCCGCGTGCATACACTTTCTGTTGAAGTGTCGGTAGCATGGGGAGGTTTAGAATTTTGTTTCAAAAGAGAGGCAGTCATCCTCTCCCCCATCAGAACTAATACTTCTCAGGTTTTTTTTGGATCCTTTCCTAGTCTTTGTATTTGCAGTCAGTAGCCTAGGTATAACCTCAGATTAAATTTGCTTCATCAAAGTTTTCCTTGCATTTTCTTTGATTAAAGTAAGTTTATGTGTCTTTAAGGGATGTTGGTTTTCCATACCAGTACTCCCTGCCTATGCTAGACTATTTTTTTTTCATCATTTTGAGCATTTACAGAGCTATACGCGCCTTGCAGTAGCCCTGCACATGTGCATACACGCTCTGACTTTGGACATCATGCGTACATACGCTTGTTGCTGAAGTGACAGTAGCGTGTCTGTGTCAGGGAGATATTTTGACAAAGAGAGGTAGTCATCCTCTTCCCTGTCAGAAGCCAGACTTCACAATTTTTTTTTTGGTCTAATCCCTATCTCTGTGATCACAGTCTGTAGCCTAGGTCTGACCTTAGCGTAACTTTCTTTTCATCAATTTTTTTTTCTTGTTTTGGAAGTAGAATAATTCTTTTTTTTACTGTCTTTGTTTGGTTAAGTAGTTGGTTATTTGCATTAATAATTAGGAAAAAGACTGTTTTTGTAAGTTATTGACTCTTGAATTAGGACGATAAGTAGCTCGTAGTCAAGTGAAAGTTTTTTTTGAGTTTTCTGTTAAAAGATATTAGAAAAAGTTTCTTGAAAAGTTGGTTAAAGAGTCTAAATGTGTAAATCTAAATTTGACATGAAGAAGTAATTTTGTTTCCAACTTTTTGTTTGTTTTCAGTTTTATTGTATGCTTTTCTCTTTCGTCTCTCAAACACATTCTAGTTTCATTTACACAACCTTTGACTTAAGACAAGACACAAAATTTAACGATTAATTAAAATCAACAAGACTTTATGTTTTGTAGGGTCCATCAACTAGTCTAGGCTAGAGCCTTGATTTAGGATTGGAGAGGAAACTCTTCAAGGCTACAAAAACAAACATAAGAGTCTGTGCTAGGGAGTGCTAAAAGTACAATATCATGAAATTTATCTGGGACCCCCCTCTAACACAGGGGATAAACACGAGGTTGTCTGCGGAAAGGTAGAAGATATAACCTCTCCAAAGCAGGACCAAGCATAGTGGGGAACACATATAGAGGGCTTACCTTGGGATTCCATTGATCGCATTTGCCACGGAGCTTCGTGGGTCTCGAATCTGTTCGAGGTCCTCAGTTGTCTTCCAGAACACTTTCTTTCGATAACCTTGATAATTTTCGAGCTTGATACCCTGCTCATTGAAGTACACCCGACTGTCGACTGTACCCACTTGGTGACTGCTCGCGTGTTGGCAACCTAGTTGCCTTTATTTTAGGGACTTACATAGGTTATTGCAGGGGTATACCATAGTATCTAGGACAAACATCAGGCCACACTTTGCAGAGTATACCCGGAGGGTGCTTCTGTATTTGAGTTTCACTTGCACCGGTAAGTTTCTTTAGTGTTGGTTGTTGTAACTGTTCTTCCAACTAGTTAGTGATTGCTTGTCTTATCTCATAGGGAATTTTTTTCTAGTGTGTACTAGTTATTGAACGTTAATAGAAAGCCATAGTGTGTCATTGATATTCTCACACAGTGGAGGATCAGGAGCTCCGTCGATCACGAAGGATTCTTGGCCTGCCGCCAGTTACCCTGGAGCAACCCCTGCCACTGCTAAGGCGAATACTATACTAGCAAGGGTCTTTTGAGGCGACCGGGTTACAGGAAACTTTGCTTGAACAACCTATGAGAGAAGAAAATTTGATTATAGAGGAACCAACCATTTCAGACCTTGGAGCGGAAGCTCTTGGTCCATATGAGCCTCCCATCACTGATCTATCGACGCCCATCGTCGTACAGGTTTATCCTTACAAGCACTGTTGGGCACTTTAATTTCCTAATTGAATAGAAAATCAAAGTGTTCAATATAAATTGTCAACCCAGGGATTTATGTTATTTCAAGATAATTGTGCACAGTCTATGTTAGATTATGAAAGAATCTCTAATCTAATTGTAGTAGGGAAGTTTAAAAAAAAAACAAACATTATCACTAACACAGTTGTGCTGATATAGCTGGAGTTCTACAGATTTGAAATCATAATTGCAATCTAAACTGATGAATGTATAAGAACCCTGGATTACCTACTCTAATCTAACTTTCTAATTTACTTTTGTAGGAAGAAGTTCTATACTATTTGTAGAAAGGAAATCTACTTATTGCAAGAAGGTACTTCACACTTTTATTTCTTGGAAACAAGATTTTAACCTAATGCAGAAAAAAGGGAAAGCAGTTCTCCAACAATGTTCAACAATCGACTTCTAATTCTCACGAGACAAGTTATGTGCATCTAACAAGAAGGAACTAAACTGTAACAACAATTGTATTCTAGAAATGTCTAACAATTAAATCATTCACATTTAAAACAACTAATCTAGAATTCAAAACAGAGGGGAATCGGTGAGGAAGGTGGGCCCTTTCCTTCTCACTGAATCCACTCAAAGAAATAGGTTACAGTCTGCTAAAAGAATTCAATCCACTCTTTCATTCAATTGCCAAAAATGTCTATGTACAATAAGCATTACTTTTCTTTCTGCAGTAAAAAAAAAAACCTTTTTCATTACAAAAGCTCTGCTATTTAAATTCAGAGTCATTCAATAGAGAATAAACAAAACAGTCTTGAGAATCCTCGATTCTCAAGCTGTTCGTTTGATATCATTAATACAAAATCTAGAACTCTCCTTGATCAACATCATGAGCCAACATATCTAATTAGAAGGTGTTGCAGCAGTCGTATAACAACAATATTGGTGGCGTTTGTTGTAATAGCTTCCAGGATTGACAGGCTTCTGTTGCAATAGTCGTGTAACAACTTCCAGGATTGGTGGCATCCGTTGCAGCAGTCATGTAACAACTTCCAAGATTGGTGCATAGATGTAACAACAACGAGTTTCTCGAAGTGGGTTGTTCTAAGCATTTTCATCATTAGTTAAATCATTTCATGGGTAAAATATGTGAATGTTACCAATCAAACATGCTAAGTAAATGAAAATATAAAAGTGAGATGAATAGTTCATACCTTGGGAAAAAGGGTCTTAGTACTCATTATAATAGTCATTTAGCTTAGGAATGAGAAGGTTGAATGGGCAAAATATGTAGTGAAAAAGGGACATTTCTGGGTCCTAACATGCCCCCCAACTGAAGACATTGCATGTCCTCATGCAAAACACATTCAAACCTTACTTTGTAGCTAAAGTAGATAACTGTCTCCTCTAGTGAAAAATTGCTAAGAGAAATTGCTAAGTGCCGGTATTGAAAAATGCTGTGTCCAAAAGAAAATCTGTTGTGTCAACAGTCTGTCTGAGTTTCTTTATCTTTGATAACAGAATTAGTTTGAGTTGTTCGAGTAACAACTCATGAAGGAAACAAAGGTTCTTGTTTGAGAGGTTTTTTTTTGCAAGCTTTTGGTATACCAGCAACTGTTTTATGACGTTGAGAGCTCCTCCGTTTTACTGATTTTTGTGTAGTAGTAAGTTCATGTTCAGTCTTGACTGAGACAGTTGTTGGTCCTTTAGTGACTGGAACTTTGACTACCTCATATCCTACCTCAAAGTAAATGTTTCTGCACTCAAAGCACATGAGTTCTTTGTTTCTTTCCATAACAACTTTTGTCAGTGCTAGGATGTCCAAGGTTATCCCTTCTGGATTCTTTTGTCGAGCAACCTCCACCTCTTGTTTTAGGGTATTTAAATCTGCTTTGAGGTTATCATTCTCTGTTATTAGTGAAGCGATTCTAGAATTTACTGTATTCTTGATGTTTCTATCTATTTGGGCAAACAATTGGGCAAGTGGCACATCCTCAGCATGCTGTGTATCTGGTTCTTGTGTAACAACTGTATCTTTTAGGAATGGTTCTTGTGGAACAGTCTCGACATGGACAGTTGGTTCTTGTGTAATAGCTGTGTCTGTCAGGACTGGTTCTTGTGAAACAATCTCGACATGGGCAGTTGGTTCTGGTGTAACAGTATCGACCTAGACAAATGGTTCTTGTGTAACAATGGTATATGTCATGACTAGGTCCTGTGGAATAGTCACCACTTGGATAGTTTGGTCATGTGGAACCATCCCTGCATCAACCATAGAGGATAGTGGATGAAGAATAGGAATAGCCTATTCCACATCTTGCCATCCAATTGTAGCTTCAACAGACCTGGTGGACTTGGTTCTTCTCTTGGGTAAAATAGAAATGAATGCAGGGGTTTTCTTCTTCGTTGCTGGAGGAGGAATGGGGCATTCTTCCTGAACCACACAAGGAGGATATTCTAGTATACTGGGGTCTACGATGATCTAGACATCGTCAATGGACGTGTGATGCACAAAATCATCAAGCGGAGCCGATGATTCTGTTGTGATTTGAGTACATTCATTATGAAAGGAGAGAATAGTTTCCCAAAGTTCTGTGCATAAAGTAAAACCTAGTATTCATACCTCTATAGAATTCTTTGTCACAGCAGCCAGAGGGCTCTGATTTGCTATTGATCCAATTTGGTTAAGGGCTCTTCGAGGTTTTCCCTTGAATGGACGTTTTCTTTTCTGATAAAATGCACTGGTAATAATAGTAGGTGCTTGATCGGTTGCTGTAGAAATAGGAGGGTTCGGTGTGAATGTCAGTGCAACAATAGAGTAGGTAAGTGGACTTGATGTTACAGTGGACTGTGCGAACCTTGCTCACTTTTTAGGTAATGCAAAGATAGGAACAAGGGTGTTCTTTTCAGAGACAGGGGTTAGGTTGTCAATGATAGGTGTCGCAATGGACCATGCTGACCTTGTTCTCTTTCTCGGTGATCCAGAGATAGGAGTAGGGGTTTTATTTTTAGAGACAGGGGGTAGGTTTTCAATGATAGGTGTTGCAACCAAGTGTTGTGATGCATGTCTTGATCGAGTGGTTGGATGTTCATATGCTTGTTCAACCATAGCTATAGGCTGTTGCAATGCAATTTCGTTGAGGCTTGTGTGGATGGTGCCAGGATGGCTTCGAGTTATGCGGTTTATTTTCTGAGTCGTCTTACGAGAAACGATAGTAGGGGTTTGGACTGTTGTGGCAGCCGAGGGTAGAGTCTTAGGAAGAGGCCCATGGGTTTTGTTTTCAAGGACTGGGGCAATCATATCTATATGTACAAAATGTGCCTGGTTTTCTACAACAGGTAATGGGTTATTGGAAATGTCCATACCTCTGCGAATTAATAGGCCGATGAGTTTGTGATTAGAAATGAAGTTCTTGGGTTTCTTGGATTTTTTTCACAAAATGAGACATGTTATGCAATGAATGAAGGAGAAAATAAGGAATATTTATGAATTTTTGATGTCACAGATGTGATAATAAGATGAAATCAGAAAAATAAAGAACTTGGTACCGACTTGCTAGAAAAATAGGACCGCGGAGCAATAAAATAAAATAAATGCAGAAAGAAAACACAGAAGATACACAATACAAGAGAGACACAGATTTACGTGGTTCATCCAGTGTGGGCTACATCCACCAGAGAAATTGCCAGGTCCTTACTTTATTATTATCCAACAAATGAAGGGATACAACCTACAACAAAACCCGTTGTAACTTCCTCTTCTTTCTCTCACAGTCTCCTCTCTCAGAATACAATAGTCACCACCATCCATAGCCACGATACATTTCCCTCATAAAAGAGGGTTGCCTTCTAGGGAAAAAAACCCTAACATAATCACTATCGTTAGATCTACGACCTTATAATGAACGGTCCAGATTTACAATGAAATTACAATATACTTTTACAAGGCGATTTTTGCTTCGGGGGCTTCACCCCCGAACCCCCACTGGGGGATCGCTTGCCCCCAGACCCCCCAGCCGGGGGGATAGCCCACCCAGACCCCGCAGAGGAGGTAACCCCCTTCTGCACTCCCCCACGTGGAAGAGTGTACATACTTCTGGGGTGTAAATACTTCATGGGGTATAAACATGGCTAAAAGCAAGGACCTTTGAATTAGAAAGATAATCAGGCTCCACAACCAACAATCTCCCACTTGGAGACTGATATCAACAACTCCATCGCTGCTGTATATGATGAAGTCTGAACCTTCTTGGACCTGGCAAATTTCTCATTTTCATCTTCATTCTTGAAGACCAACTGAAACTGAGTAGGAACTCAGTTTCTCCCTGGTTACTCCCTTTGTTAACATGTCTGCAGGATTTTGGCTAGTGTGTATCTTTTCCAGCTTTAATTGTCCATCTTCCAAGGTGGATTGTATGAAGTGGTACCTTAACTGTATATTCTTAGTATTTGAATGGAAGGATGAGTTCTTTTCAAGGTGAATGGCACTCTGACTGTCACAGTACAACTTGTTGTTCTCCTTCTTCTTTCCCAATTCCTCCATAAACCTTTGTAACCAAATCATCTCTTTACTAGCCTCTGTAGTAGCAACATACTCTGCCTCTATTGCTGAAAGTGCAACAACCTTTTGCAGTTTCAAAATCCAACTTACTGCTGTTCCACCTATAGTAAAAACATACCCTGTGGTGCTCCTCCTGCTGTCTTTATCACCTGCCATATATGAATCAACATATCCTTGTAGAAAAGTGTCTGAACCTCCAAAACATAATGCATGTGTAGTAGTACCTCTCAAATACCT
>JASDQU010373170.1:57236-69721 GCA_032191745.1 Picea mariana
TGTCCTGTTCATCCTTTCTGACACACCATTTTCTTGTGGTGTTCATGGAATTGTCTTCTCTCTACGAATCCCATGGTATGAACAGTAATCATCAAACTCCTTGCTGCGGTATTCAAATCCATTATCTGATCTGAGACACTTCAAACTTTTTCCTGTCTCATTCTCAACTAAAGCATTCCATTTCTTAAAAGTATAAAAAACATTAGATTTTTATCGAATGCAATAAACCCAAGTTTTTCTAGTTGCATCATCAATAAAAGTAACATAATAATGAGATCCACCAAGAGATGATACCTGAGATGGTCCCCATACATCTGTATGCACAAGATCTAACCTTGCATTCTTCTTTTCTTTTCCGACTCTGAGAAATATGACTCTCTTTTGTTTTCCATAAACACAATGCTCACAAAAGTCCAAATCAATTTGTTTAAGATCTGGCAACAAATTTATTTTGTGAAGGATTTGCATACCCTTCTCACTCATGTGTCCCAGCCTATGATGCCATAGTGTTGTATCCATTCCTGTAGAAGCTAAATATATAGAAGAGTCAGTATTACTAGTACATAGATACAATGTACCTACCTTCTCTCCTTTTGCTATCACCGATGATCCTTTGATGACCTTCCACGTCTTATCTGTAAATATGGATATACAACTTTCACTTGCCAACTGCCTTGTTGAAATCATATTTTTACTTAAATCTGGAACATGTTTTACCTCTTTCAACAACCATTGGTTTCCATTTCGTTGCTTTATTTTTACCTTTCCCATTCCAACAATTTTGCATGGTTTATTAATACCCAAATGAACCTGTCCAAAATCACCTTGAACATAATCTAGAAAATGTTTCCTATGGTGTGTGGAATGAAATGAAGCTCCTGAATCTACTACCCAAGACTCAGAAATATTATCTACATAAAGAATCAAAGCATCTTGTAACACATCACCAGTTACATTTGCTTCCTGATTTCTCACCTGCTGTCCATCTCTTTGTTTCTTTGGAGCTCTGCAGTCTTTCTTTGGATGTCCTTTCTTCCCAATTCCATCACTCTATCTTTCCAAGTATGGATTTGGATCTGTCCTTCCTAGAATTTCCGTGTTTTCCTAAGCCCTTTCCTCTATCCTTTTGTCTTCCCCTGTTCTCCATGTTCAACGCATTTCCTGATGTCTCACCTGTGATTTTCCGTCGCATTTCCTCACTAAGGATAACACCAACAACATCATCAAATTTTAAAGTATTTGAGCCAGAGACATAGTTACTTACAACCATGACCAAGCCATTCCATCTTTCTAGCAATGAGCACAAGATTAGAAGAGCCCTAACCTCATCATCAAAGTCCACTTTTACAAAACTTAGTTGATTAGTAACCATATTAAATTCATTTAAATGATCTGCAATAGACCCACCTTCTGACATCTTGATATTAAATAATCTCTTCATTAGAAATACCTTATTCGATGTCGAGGGTTTTTCATACAATTTGGCCAACGTGTCCATCAAACCCTTCGCTGTCTTTTCTTTCGAGATATTGAAAGCCATCGACGCTGCCAGGCTCAGCCGTATCGTTCCTAGATCTTTTTTGTCAAGAATCTCCCATTCTTCATCCTTCATGGCCGTCGGATTCTTTGCTACTCCGCTCAATGGTAGGAATAGATCCTTCTGATATAAATAATCTTCCATCTGCATCTTCCATAACTGGTAGTTTTTGTCGTTAAATTTCTCGACCCTAAACTTTCCATCTTCCGACATTGCTCCCACTCGAACTAGGAACCCTCTTTTTCTGCGAGTTACCTTACGCTCTGATACTAGTTGTTAGAAAAATAGGACCGCGGAGCAATAAAATAAAACAAATGTAGAAAGAAAACACAGAAGATACACAATACAAGAGAGACACAGATTTACGTGGTTCACCTACTGTGGGCTACGTCCACTAGAGAAATTGCCAGGTCCTTCCTTTATTATTATCCAGCAAATGAAGGGATACAACCTACAGCAAAACCCACTGTAACTTCCTCTTCTTTCTCTCACAGTCTCCTCTTGCAGAATACAATATTCACCACCATCCATAGCCGCGATACATTTCCCTCATAAAAGAGGGTTGCCTTCTAGGGAAAAAAACCCTAACATAATCTGTATTGTTAGATCTGCGACCTTAGAATGAACGGTCCAAATTTACAATGAAATTACAATATACTTTTACAAGGCAATTTTTTCTTTAGGAGCTTCACCCCCGAACCCCCACTGGGGGTCCACTTGCTCCCAGACCCCCCAGCCAGGGGGATAGCCCCCCCGGACCCTGCAGAGGGGGTACCCCCCCTTTGCACTCCCCCACGTGGAAGAGTGTACATACTTCTGGGGTGTAAATACTTCATGGGGTATAAACATGGCTGAAAGCAAGGACCTCTGAATCAGGAAGATAATCAGGCTCCACAACCAACATGGCCTTCATAGGTAATGTACCTTTTAAGAAATTTTTTGACTTTCCCCCATGGCTCTGTTAAGGAATTGACATCTGCACCTCTGCCTTTGGTATGAACTTGCATAGTTTTGATGAGGAAACCCTTCTATGCATCTGGAAGATGTGTTTTTCTGTTAAACCATTGGTCTCGTGTTCTTGGCAACCCTATTACAACAACAATGCTTTCTTCTAACACTGGAATCTTTACCCCTTTCACCATTGAATACCCTTTGGTAATATTTTGACTAAAATCCAATACCTCATCCTCATTAAACCCCTTCAAATTTTTAAAATATGATATCTAGTCGACCTGGAGAAATATTTGGTAGGCCCTTAGGTGTAGCAACAAACTGTCCAGAGTTACGGGTTCATATCTCACAGCTGATCCTCCCATGATGTTGCTTGAGAGTCTAATAGGCATGTAGGAGGAGAAACTATCACCTAAATCAGAGACACAACAAGCTTGAACGTGGTTTGCAAAAAGAATACAATGTCTCAGTAAAAAGAAGTGTGGGCGGAAAGGTGGTGGAGGTGTGTATAAAATTTGGTATGGACAACTAGATTTACGTTTCCCCCCCGAACTAAGCGGATTGGTTCCATGTGCATCAATTTATGACAACCGGTTAGTAATTAGGAAATCATGATTTTATATCTTCATTACTTTAACACGTAGGATTAATCACGTACCTTATATCTTACAACACATAACGACCTGTCGGAGTAACTGCACAATCCAACCGCCATCTAAGTTGCACAAAATAGTTGACATGATGAAGGATCATGAGAGAAATGAAAACTGGAGCAGAGACAGAGTCCTTACTGTAGTTATCCAACTGGAAATCACCGGATGTGAAGTCAATTTATTATGAAGCAACACTTTTGGATAGAGAGCGTCAGTATTTTATAATCAGTGGTGTTGTGGCATGGAAAGATTGGAGGGCTAGAGTAGCAACATCGACAAAAATGTGAAAAAGAAAGAGTGAAGTGGAAAGAAAGAATAACAACAATTAGTGTATTAGCAGGTTCTTCGACAAAAATGGCGGAGGTAGGTGTAACAGCATGGAAATTGACCAATTTATCGGAAGAAGGTGTAACAGCATGGAAATCGACCAATTTAGCGAAAAAGGGGTGTAACCGCATGGAAATTAGCCAATTTATCAGAAGAAGGTGTAACAACATGGAAATTGGCCAATTTAGTGAAAAAAAGGGGTGTAACAGTATAGAAATCGGTCGAACGCTACATTACTTAGTTTCTAGGAAGTTTTTCAACTTCCATGAACTAATCATTTGACTCATTTTGCACTACTCAGCCTTGTTGTTCATCAATCCACCTGCACACACTTAACTGCCTGATACCTTTCAAAGCTTTATTAGCATAGTAAGGAAGATAGAGAAATTTCAACTAAAAATAGAGAAATGCAAATTTTACTGAGGTTATTTATATACAAGGTCTGAGCAAAAGAAGTCCTAAAGTTCAAAAGGGGAAGGAGCAAGCTCCTTTTTGTTTAAGAATTGATAACCTGTATCAATTGTACATCTAGTTTCGAATTCTTCCTTGGACAGTGGATGCTGATACAAACGTAAGCGATGACCATTTGCATGTAACTGTGTACTGGATCCATCGATAGTAATAAAACGGACTGTCCCATTGGGAAAAATAGTGTCTACCTCGTAAGGCCCTAGCCATTGTGTACGCATCTTACTTTGAAATTCCTTAAAGCGTGAATCATACAATAGAGCCCAATCTCCTTTCTAGAATAATTTCTTCTTGATGACTCGGTCATGCCATTTTGTTCTTTGTTGTTGAATCACTATGGTTTGATGGATGGTGTCCAAATTCTTTTCATCAAGCTCGTTGAGTTGTTGCAGTCTGGATTTCTGTGCCATAGTCAAGTCAAGGTTGATTTTTGATGTAGTTCTTAAGGTTTTGATTTCGAATTCAATGGGGAAAACAGGGATTTTTCCATATACCATCTCATAAGGAGAAAAAATAGTTGTTCTCCTCTAAGTAGTTCAGTAAGCCCATAGATATTCATGCAATCTATCAGACCAATCCCTACGATTTTCTCTCATTGTTTTAGTAAGAATGGCTTAGATAACTTTTTTGGTTCTTTCCACCTGGCCATTGCCTTGTGGATGGTATGGAGAAGCTATTCTATGTAAAACATGATATTTACTGAGTAGAGCTTCAAATTTATATGATGTGAAAGGGGGTCCTCCATTAGTTACCAATTCTCTAAGAATGCCAAACCTAACAAATATATCTTCAAACAAGAATGCTAAGACAACTTCTTTTGAGGCTCTGATAAGTGATTTTGCCTCCAACGACTTGGTCATGTAATCTGTACAGACCAATATATAGACTTTCTGATTGGAAGGTGGGTGAATGGGACCTACAAAATCCATGGACCATCTCTCAAAAGGCTCTAACACTACATGAGATTGGAGAGGCATCTCATCCCTGTGAGTTGGCTGGCCCATGCGTTGGCAACTGTCACAAGCTTGGACATACTTCTTGGCATATTGAAATATGTTGGGCCAAAAATAGCCCATCCTTAAAATTTTATACCCGGTCCTTTTATCAGCAAAATGAACCCCACAAGGGCCATCATGGAAAGATTTGAGCAGATCATAAACTTCATCATCCCTCACACATCTCCTGATTTCTTGGTCCAGACCTATGTAGAAGAGGTATGCTCCTATCCAACTATACCTAGCACTCTTTTGAATAATATTCCTTCTTTCTCGAGGAGATAGATGTGGAGGTACATTCCCTGCAACCAAATAATTAACAATGTCTGCATACCAAGGTGAGTGAGCAGATACTGCAAACAAATGTTCAGCAGGAAAGGAATCATCTACATGTGAATTATCATCATTTATACGTAATCTTGAGAGAAAATTAGCAGCCACATTTTCTTTTCCTGGTCTATCCACTATAGTGATGTCAAATTCTTGCAGTAGTAACAACCATCTTGTCACTCAGGCATTAGTAATAGGTTTATTCATTAGATATTTAATGGCTATATGATCAATATGAATAAAAGTGGGATAACCATTTACATAATGCCTGAATTTATTGATTGCATAAACTACTGCCAAGAATTCTCTTTCAGTAACTGTGTAATTTAACTCAGCAGAAGCCATGTTCTTTCAGATATAGTAGATAGCGTAGGGTTCTTTGTACTCCTGTTTCCCTAGTACTGCACCAATTGTAGTGTCTGAGGCATCTAAAGAAATGTGAAAATGCAGAGCCCAATTGGGCCCTCTCAAGATGGGAGATGTGGACAATTTATGTTTCAGATATGCAAAAGACAATTCACAGCTGTCAGTCCAATGAAATTCAACATCTTTTATTAGTATAAAAAACAATGGAGAGGCAAGTTTAGAGAAATTTTTAATGAATCTCCTGTAATACCCGGTGTGACCTAAAAAAATTCATACCTCTTTCTGAGTTGATGGAGTTGGAATGTCCAAAATTACCTAGATTTTGGCTGGATCTACCTGAATCCCTACATAAGAGATGAAGTGTCCCAGCACTACCCCTTCATGCATCATCATATGGAACTTTTCTGTACTTAAAGAAATATGAGACTATATACATCTTTTGAGCACATTTTCCAGATTAGACAAAGCTTCTTCGAAATCAATACCATAAGGTGTAAAGCCATCCATGAATATTTCCATACAACCATTCACCATATCAGAGAAAATACCAATCACAGCTCTCTGGAAAGTGGCTGGTGCATTACACAAGCCAAATGGGAGAACCTTGTAGGAAAATGTACCCCAAGGGCTAGTAAAGGTGGTCTTATCTTGGTCCCGTGGGGAAATTTTTATCTGGTTATAGCCACTGAATCCATCTAGGAAAGAAAATGTTTTTTTTTCTGGCTAGGTTGTCTAAAACGTGATCAATAAATGGAAGAGGGAAATGATCCTTCTGCGTGGCCTTATTAATGGATCTATAGTCCACACACACTCTCCAATTACCATTCTTTTTAGGCACAATAACCAACGATGATACCCACTCTCTGTCTGATATAGGATAGATGAATCCGACATTGAGAATTTTCTGAAGTTCTTCCTTAAAAATTTCTTTAAGGTTTGGGTTCATCCTCCTTTGCGGTTGGCAAATGGGTCAACATTCTTCTTTGATGTATATATGGTGGGTGCATAGGTCAGAGGGAATGGCTTTCATATCCATGTAATACTAGACAAATGATTCTTTATGTTCAGTCAATAATTTCATTAATCGACAAGTTTCAGCAGTGGAGAGATCGGGATTGATGTTCAAGGCTTTTCCAGGTTCGACTTCCACAACGACACTCTTAGAACTGACTCTAGGAAATAATTCAACTGTTTTTGTTTCATCATTTGTTGTTACAACATTCATTGTTACAACGGCTATAGTTACAACTGAATCAATTTGATTGTCAGCGGTTTCTGAGAACATTTCCGAGTTCATTTCTTCCTGGGCCATAGGGTCAAAGACTCTAATCAATCGGTGGTGCGTGTTCTGTGTAACAATAGAGGGGTCACAAATAAAGTAGTTGATTAAATCATCCTCCACCTCGTCTTTGAAACTCAGGGCCTTTCCTATAGTTAGCACAGGCAGAGCACTTCCATCCTCAGTGTCCATCCATAGATAATTTTTAGGTTCTGCACTAGGTGTAGCATGAGGATACAGGGTAAGTTTTTTTGTGTCATAACCATTAGAGATGGTCATGGAACCAGATCTACAACCAATGAAAGCATCAGCTATAGCTAACCATGGTCGTCCTAGGATTAGAGGATGGCCTCCCAGACGGGATTTGGGTTGAAAAATGGAAAAATCAGTAGGATACTCCCATGAGTTCACTGAAATGACTAAATCATCTATTACTCCTTCTGGTTTGATGGTAGAGCAATCAGATAATTCTAGAATAGTAGGAGTAGGTCAGATTTGTGTTTTGAGTTGAAAAAAATGCGTAGTTTCTATTGGCATGATGTTAATTGTTGCCCCTAAGTCAACTAGTACATGTGGAATAGATGTCTATCCAATTTTAACAGTTACTGTAGGGTTTCTTGGGTCACCATATTTAATAGGTGGAGTTTTTCCTAACATTAGCTCAGAAAAATTCCCCACTACATGCACTGTGAGGGGATCTTTAGGTTTTCATCCAGGTTTTTTGATACAAAGGTCCCTCACAGTCTTGGAATAAATAGGTACATCCCTTATCACTTGCAGTAGTGGAATATTAATGTGCAAATTTTGCAATTCTCCTAGGAGATTGAAAGATGGTAATTCCACAGGCTTGGTAATTTTCAGTCTTTCAAGGAATGGTGGGTTTGCTGATTCTATAATGGGTTGGTCAATTTCTTCTGTATCAACAGATGGTATCTCCCCTGATTCCTTATCTGATTCTAAAGATGCAGCATCTTCAATTATTGGCTCAACTATTATCCCTGATCTTAATTTTATTTCATCACAAGGCATAGGAGTAATAGATAAGGATGGACATTATGTATGTCTATGTTCTGAACGGACTTATTATGTGGGTTTGGGTTAGGTTGCACATGCATCTGAGGTCGTAAGGGAGGATTGTTTGGTGAGGCATTGGGAGGCAATTGCAGCTATTACTGCTGGTAGGGGGGTTGGAACTGCTGTTGATAGGGGTTCAATTGGTGATGGCTTTGATAAATGAGTTGTTGTTGAGGGCCTCTCCTGTATGGGTTCCATTTACCATAGTGATTCTGTTGTTGGGGCATAGGTGACCATGCATTGGGATCCTAATAAGAGGGTGGCATTTGATTTGGAGGGGAGGCATTCATCTAGCCATATGGTAGCTGATTGTTCCAATAATTAAATGCTGGAGGAGAGAATTGAGAGTTCATAACTTGACCTCTTAGTTGCCATTGTCTTCTTTGTGTTATTAGATATGAAACCTCTACTTCCTCATTAGTTGCCTTGATTGATGCTTTTACACCTAGTAGAGAGGGACATTGGTCAGTGGCATGGTCTAATTTACAAATAAGGAATACCTGGACACTGTTCAGTGGGCACTCCCATGGTGGATGTTTCTTTCTGCAATTCAGACAGAAAATGCATAATGCTTGCTCTGATTCTTCTTGTTTCTGTTTGACCTGCAAAGTATCCATTTGTGAGGCAAAAGAGTTAATCATCTCTATTTTGAAATTTTCTAACAGATTACCTATTTCTGCTCTTGTTGCTCCTCCATTGGTTGATTTCTGTACCCTTGAAAAAGTGGTATCCTTGGTAGCTGACTTATTCCTTGTAGATCCTCGAGAACATATTTTGCAGAGATCTACAATGTCCTCATAGGATTCCTTAGATATATCTCCCTTGCCAAGCATATTCAACATATCTTAACAATATTCTCTAACTCCTTTTAGAAAAATGGTTTTCAAAATGTCCTTACTAACATATGGATGTCCATACCTTTGTAGATTATATTGGAGTGACTCCACAAAGTCTTCAAGGGTCTCATCCTTCTTCTATGACATCTTGAATAGTTCCTCTCTTCGTTCCCTTGTTCGACAATAGTCTTAGTATTTGTTCAGGAAAAGCAGCCTCATTTGTACCCATGTTGAAATGTTTTCTCCTCCAAGGCTCATGAACCATCTTAACGCATTACCCTTTAATGTAGCTTGAAACAGTTTAATCTTCTGCGTAGTAGTAGTGTAGTCAAAGATTCTACAAAAAATGTCGAATTCAAACAAAAACTCATTTGGATCTTAAGTAGATAATCCATGAAAATTTCGGAGAGCTGAGAGAGGTATGTTTTTCATAGGATCCATCCCTCGTGTGGGAACATCAGAAATAGGAAAAACCAACGTAGAGATAGTATTTTCATTGTTTACCTGATCCTCGTTATTCTGTGGATTCTCTTGGTGGATCTCTTCTTCATTATCCCCTTGATTCTCCATATGTACTCTTTCCCTCCACTCAATACGAACAACGTCCCACTCTTCTTTAGTGACTATCCGACCATTGATCTGATAAACAACTTCTTCTAGATTTTCCCTGTTCCAGGCTATACTTCCTTGATCTTCAATGTTCTCCAGTGTTGCTTGCTGATTTGTTGGTGATAAATCTTCAGCTTCGACTTCAGCTTCAGCCCTTGATGACAATGATGTTTCAAGAAGGGGTATTTCCGCTGACTTTGGATCACGTCTTCTTGGAGGATTTGCAGGGTGAAAAATGGATCCTGAAGAAGAATCTGCTTTGGCTATAATCTCATCAACAATGGTTTGCCTTCCCAGTATGTTAGGATTTCTTCCTCCATGTCCTCTAGTACTTGTAAGGTTAGTATTTTGGGGGAGTCTTTCTCGAGTTTCTTGATACATGAAGACTATTCATTCCTATGAAAGAAAACTAATGTGCTTAACAAAATCTATAATTAGCTTCCTCGACAACGACGCCAAAATGTTGGGCACTTTAATTACCTAATTGAATAGAAAATCAAAGTGTTCAATATAAATTGTCAACCCAGGGAAGTCTGTTATTTCAAGATAATTGTGCACAGTCTATGCTAGATTATAAAAGAATCTCTAATATAATTGTAGTAGGGAAGTTTTTTAAAAAAACAAACATGATCACTAACACACTTGTGTTGATACAGCTGTAGTTCTACAAATTTGAAATCATAATTGCAATCTAAAATGATGAATGTATAAGAACCCTGGATTGCCTACTCTAATCTAACTTTCTAATTTAATTTTGCACGAAGAAGTTCTATACTATTTGAAGAAAGGAAATCAACTTATTGCAAGAAGGTACTGCACACTTTTATTTCTCGAAAACAAGATTTTAACCTAATGCAGAAAAAGGGAAAGCAGTTCTCCAACAATGTTCAACAATCGACTTCTAACTCTCATGAGACAATTTTATGTGAATCTAACAAGAAGGAACTAAACTGTAACATTAGTTGTATTCTAGAACTGTCTAACAGTTAAATCATTCACATTTAAAACAACTAATCTAGAATTCAAAACGGAGGGGAATCGGTGAGGAATGTGGGTCCTTTCCTTCTCACTGAATCCACTCAAAGAAATAGGTTACAGTCTGCTAAAGGAATTCAATCCATTCTTTCATTCAATTGCCAAAAATGTCTATGTACAATAAGCATTACTTTTCTTTCTCCAGTAAAAAAAAAAACCCTTTTCATTACAAAAGCTCTGCTATTTAAAGTCAGAGTCATTCAATAGAGCATAAACATAATAGTCTTGAGAATCCCCGATTCTCAAGCTGTTCATTTGATATCATTAATACAAAATCTATAACTCTCCTTGATCAACATCATGAGCCAGCATATCTAATCAACAGGTGTTGCAACAGTCATATAACAACAGGACGGGTGGTGTCTGTTGTAACAACTTCTAGATTGACGGGCTTCTGCTGCAGTAGTTGTGTAACAACTTCGAGGATTGGTGGCATCTGTTGCAGCAGTCATGTAACGGATTCCAAGATTGGTGCATATTTGTAACAACAACGAGTTTCTCGAAGTGGGATATTCTAAGCATTTTGATCATTAGTTAAATCATTTCATGGGTAAAATATGTGAACGTTACCAATCAAACATGCTAAGTAAATGAAAATATAAAAGCGAGATGAATAGTTCATACCTTGGGAAAAAGGGTCTTATAACTCATTATAATATATATTTAGCTTAGGAATGAAAAGTTTGAATGGGAAAAATATGTAGTGAAAAAGGGACATTTCTGTGTCCTAACAAGTGCCAGATAGTGTCACAAGAAGCAATGGAAAAAAATGATGTGACTTCTTCAGGGAATTCTCATATTCCCTCCATGGCTGTCACTATAGGGTGTGTTCCACCTCCTAACCCACTGTCTCCGGTCTGAGCCACTATGGTCTCGATTGCCTCTACCTCAGGCAATGGTCTGATTCCGTCTATGGCGGCAATCACTGCTCCTTTCACCTAGAGTGCGACAGACCCTTCGTTCTCATATAGGATGCCTAGCTCAGGTACGAGCATTGTACTTTCCTACTCCACTCTACAGACTTTAGGTCTGGGGGCAGGGAGCTCTAACACTCCTCTACAAGGATCCATGGGGGGCACTTCAACTTCCTATAATTTTTTCCTTTACGGAGGTGGTCATATACCTCCTTTTTCCCCTTCGCTCGACGGTGCTCACCAGCATTTCGCTGGGCCAAACGTAAATTACAGTTCATTTGGAGCAGGGAGTCAAGGACTACCTTCTCATAGCATGCCGGTAGGTTAGACACCATTCTCTTTGTTTGATGCATTTGGTAACAACTCTTTTTCATCCGCTACCTTCCCGATCGGGGCCAACCCCGGTTATGGACAACAAAATCCTATGCAAGGTACTATTCCTTCACAGGGGGTGAATCCAGGAATTCCTTCTGCACAAGGACCATGTAATCCATGGTAGGAATCAGTTCCCTCATCATGGATGTCGATCGGGGGAAACCCCTTCCATTGTCAATGGAACCCCGGGCAAGGTGCATGACCTATGCGTGTAGGATCGACATGGAGTAACCCTTCCCAAAATCCTTCGAATGCAACACAAGCCCAACCTTCTATGTTCTATTACAGAAGTCAACCGATGATGTCTCAACAAATGCATAATCCATACACTGGTCATGGCCATGGTTTTTACCAGAACCTTGGCCAACAACCCAACTTTTCCTGGAAACCTGGTGCCAGTCAAACTCCACGCTCCTTTTTCCATGGTTATAATCAACAACCCAAACCCAAGCTCCTTGTGTCCGCATGAATGAAGACTGGAAGAACTTCAATAAGCCAGATTGAGATAATGCAACAACAACATAAGGGTCTTCTGAGACCACAAAATCAAATTCCTCATGCTCCCTCTCTCTCCAATGAACATACATCCTGCAATTGACAAGTTCTGGAGGGATTAGCTCTTGCATCTTTTAATTTTTTCCACAAGTTGAAGGGTATACACGAGATGTAATATACACAATCGCATATGCCTGCGTGAAGTTTTTTCCCTGCACGCGGTCATACACTAGCTTTCATA
>JASDQU010373170.1:69818-89963 GCA_032191745.1 Picea mariana
CATAAATAAAGAATTGAAATGCAAGAGGGGCTAGTATGTACTTACTTGGTCCAAGAGGAAATTCGATCCATCCACTAAAGCTCCTAGAATCAACTCTTTTGACAAAAGGGTGTTTTTTGACTTTTGGTCAATTCTCAATTTGTAATAGTGATAATGAGTTGCCAAGGTTCTATTTATAGACTTTTTTGTCCCTTTTTGTCAAATTTTCGAACCTTTTTGTCGTTTTTTCTAACTTAAAAATCATTTAGTATGGTTTAGGAGTTCCTTATGGATTGTTATGATAAGTGTTACTTTGGGTATCAAGAAATTTTTGGGATATTTGGGTCATTTTAAAGGTCCTTTGGTAAAAAGTCATTTTTTCAACTTGTTGCATTTAAGTTAGGATTCCACCTCCACTTTCTGCATATCGTTGTTTTTTTCACTTTACCATAGGATCGACCCAACTGAGTTGCGACATAGAACCATCATTGCTGCTTTAGAAGTGTCGTAATTTAGTGGTAGAGATCACCCCTTCATGGATTCCCTAGGTAGATCTTGCTTGCATTTTGGCATCCATGCCATTGTTAAAGACTATAGGCTCGGGAGTCCTTATTAGTTTTTCCTGATTACGAGTTTGAGCCTCATTTGCATGATTTATTATCACTCTTGACCTCACCTTTAGAACTCCCAAAACATGATGGGTCTTCTTTTAAGCCCTTTTCAGACCCTCTAAACATGAAAATATTGTCGAGCGATCTTGTTGCCCTTCACGCTTGCTAAACTAAAATTTGAAGGCACATCTGTCCGGTGATAGTTTACTCCTTTTTTGGTCCGGATGGTCAACTGTAAAAACAAAGGTATACTCTAGGGGCCTTGGTTCTCTAGAAGAGTATTCACAGGTATACTTTTAACCCTTTTTTGGGCCCAAGGAACTAAATCTACGAAAAAGGAACCCCCACAGAGTCCATAGTTAATCTCTTTTCAGACTCTCTAAATTTGAAAAGATGGCCGAGTGACCTTGTTTCTTCACACTCATTAAATTGGTCGAGAAGAAAATCCCATACAGATTCCATAGTTAAGCTCTTTTCAGACTCCTTAAAACTAAAAATATTGCCTAGTGATATTGTCTTTGTCACACTCGTTAAAATGATTTTGAATAGACGTATTTTCGGTGCTAGTTTACCCCTTTTTCGAACCAACTAGACTACCTTCGAAAAAGGTACCCCAGTGAAGTCTCATTTTACATTTTTTCAAACTCTCTAAAAATGAAAAACTGTCGAGCTTACCTTCTCCGGGCTCATTAAAAATACATCAAAGGATGTTATCATTGCGTCTTATTAACCACATTTTCATTTTCACATAGTTGGCCTAATGCCAGCTCCGTTTTGCTCTCAAATGAACCATCTGAAGCATGCCTTATAATGAAAGCCTTGTAGCACTTTTCCTTTCCGTCTTGACACCTTGACCCCTAGAGGGATTTTCCCGAGTGTCCTTTTCTTGCATATTTCTCCTTGCTCTAAGCATCAGTGTGTTCCTTGCGCTTGGAACTAGTATATCTACGACACTCGTTCCTCCTTTGTAACATAGCATTATTTTATTCTTTTTCAAGCTTTCCGAAATTATTGAAAAAGACAAAACAAATAAAATATACCCCGAAAAGAGGAAGCGAAAAGTATTTTCTTTTTGTTGGAAGCACAATGAGTCGCCCTTGGACAAAGCACATCCTTTCGTTTGTTCATCAAGATCTTGTATTTTATACGACCTTAGGAAGCTATTCTCGCTACATAGACCTATTTCCTCCTCCATTTGGTTATTCTTCCAAACATATGGAGAGTTTTCATTACCTCTTGCATCATGAACTTATGTCAATACCATGCTGCCTGAGTCTCATCATTTGTCATGCTATTGTCCAAGGGAAGTTTTTACCAAGCTTGATTCGACCCCTCTGTAGTTTGTCTCTTGACCTCATGCCTGGCCATCCCAAAATCCCAATCAATTCTTTGTTCAAAATCAATGAATCCCTCAGCCTGATCATTAAGATCCTCTAGTTTGTTCCCGACGAGCTATCGAAGACCTCAGCTAGTGAAGTCGTACACTCATATTACACTCCTATGCGAGTTATGCATATTTTGAAGTTGTTTCTCGAGTTCTGAAGGCCTCATCTCTAGCCATCAGACATTATTAACTTCTTGAAGATAGAAACTATACATGTATATCTTTTTTGATTTCAAGATGTAGATCCATTGCGTATTTCTCGTGGCTACACTTTATATAGTTATATGACATGGATCTGCAGTGTATTTGATTGGTAGCCATGATTTTATTTTCATTCTAAGCAGGGGTATGCTCGCCTCGATGAGACAATTGTTATTTTGCAGATGGCACCTCTCGAACTCTGGTCCCTAGGATCATTCGCTTCATACATTGGTGAAGATTGGTAATGTATTTCGGCCATCAGATGCTCTTCTACCCTCACATATTAAGGGGCATCTGTTATAACCCTAATTTTCACTAAGACATTCATACCTGGCATCATGCCATCTCACTTTCCTTTTTTTCCAAGCCATCATTAAACAAGTCTTCTAAAAAACATCCTTTTGAAGGCATACATGCCCTGCACCACTGTTGTCCACGTATATACACTTGTTGAACCACTACAACCTGCTTATACTGACAAAAGAACAAAAAATATAAAGTTGCAGACGTAATACAGACTTTCGGGTAAATTTCCTAAACCGTTTGACCACCCATATCCAGTCATTCAACCAGATAACTACCCTCTTTGATCCTATATAATAAGAGGTAGGGGTCCCATTTGAAAAGGGAGAAAATAATAGCAAAGAAACTCTGCCCTTTTTTGTATTCCCCTTGCCCCAATCGTTTGCAACCATTTTTATGAGAACTAAAGAACAGAAGAAGATGTGGAAGTGGTTGGTGCACAGTTGAAGAGGAGCCCATGAACAAATTCGAGGAGCAGTGGACGATCTCACCATTGTAAGTTACTTTTGTGAGGTTAATAAAAATTATTACCTTTCCCATCCTGCCATATGAGGTGTTAAATATTCAGTTTTGATTATATTTTATTATAACCTCTAACCCAATAATTCATATATAAGATGCATTTTTGGAGTTCTTTTTTTATCTGTTTGTGAATTCAAGTTATCTTTGGGAGGAAACTTGCAGTCAAGGAGCTACCGAGCGCAAGAGGATCTACATCAAACATGGAAGTCAAGGTAGAGTAACTTGATCCTTTTACCCTTGTGTTTATATATGAATGTGGGGTTTATGTTGGGATGATGGAAAAAGTAGGAGACTTTAGATTGTCATTTATGCATGCATTACATAACCCTTAGTGCTAATCCATAGGGGGATTTCCCACCCACAACACCAACCCAATTAATCAACAGGAAAGTCCCAAGAAGCTCTGAATCTCGGTTAGTTTGTTTGGGGTTGGCTAGTCATGGATGACTTGGATATTAGCTGGATCCACATGTATCCCATACTCATCAACAATGTAGCCCAAGTATTGGACCATGTTCATGACAAAGGATCATTTTTCCAATTTGGCATATAGCTTGTGCTACCGCAAAGTGCCCAAAACTTGTTGAATATGCTGCATGTTCTCCTCCCAAGTTCTGTTGAAGATAAGGATGTCGTCTAGATAAACCACCACAAAAGAGTTGGTGAAGGGTCTCAATGCATCATCCATCAATATCATGAAATTTGTTGGTGCATTTGTTAAGCCAAAGGGCATGACCAACCATTCGAAGAGACCTTCTTTAGATTTGAAATTTGTCTTCCATACATCAGTTGGTTCGATGGGAACCTAGTGGTAGCTAGAATTTAGGTCAATCTTGCTGAATAAATTTCCCCCCTTGATTTGGTCAAGAAGGTCATCAATTCATGGAATTGGGTATCGGTTCTTGATTGTGATTTTGTTTAATGCTCTGTAACCAATGCAGAGTCTCCAGGTCTCGTCTTTATTTTGCACTAACATAATTTGGCTTTCACAAGGGGAGGAGGTGGGTTGGATGTGCCCCTTTTGAAGAAGCTCTTGGATCCGGAACTTGATTTCATCATTTTCCATCAATGAGCGATGATAGACTGGTCCATTAGGAAGTGAGGCACTGGGGGTTAGATCAATTGGATTTTTGACTTGGTAGTGCGTTGGTACCCCGGTGGGTGAGGAGAAGATGTATTTGCACTCTTCCATGATCCCATCTACTTTCTTCTGCTGCAAAGAGAGGCTCTATGTAGATGTTACGGATGTGGAGATCACCTTCTACTTACTATGAGAATGGATAAAAAAGAAGATGAAATTCCCGGTCTATGAAATGACCTTACTGCATCGCTTAGCAAAGATTAAAGAAATAGCAGTAGGTGATGCTACCTATGGTATTCTGTACAATTGTCTACCCAAATTAATAATAACATTGCAGGGTCTAGACTCATACACATCATGTTGCTTCCACAAATATGGCTGGCCTGAAATAACATCACAAACTTCAAGGGGAGAAATATCACACAATACCTCATCTTTGAAGGGCTTGGTGCTGTAGGACAAATGCCATTGTTGGCTGACGCAAATATCTCATCCTTGGTGAATCCAACCAATGGTGTAGGGATGTGGGTGTGGTTTTATCGATAGGTCCATTCGCTTGATGACCACTATTGAAATTAGGTTCTTATGACTTCCGTTATCGACAATGAAATGCAACGGAGTCCCCTTTACCCACATCTATGAGTGAAAGAGGCATTTCCCTTCCTATGGTTCTTCTAGTTCACTTGGTTGGAATTTGGTGGTAGTGACAGTGGCACTAGGTTTGACATCGATGATCCACTTCCCACTTTCTGGATTTGATTCAGAGTTAGAATATACCTATGACTCAGAATCTTTCAGCTCAACCACTAGTGACTTCTTGGAGCTACTTTCTTTGGTGTTGTGCCAAGGGATTTTATGGTATTCACACCATTTTATTGTGTCCTTCGATTTCTCATTACCCTTCTTGGGTTGAGGCTTAGACTAGTTGTACTGAGAGTGACCGTATATTCTTTGTCCCTTGTTTTGTGGGTTGGGGCTGCCTTTTCCCTACTTCGGCTATGACGAGTTTGTTGATCCAAACTCTTGCCTCTTCTGCTTAAATTTCTACTTGATCTTGAAAACATATCTATAAGCCGCACCTAATGATGCGATGTCCATAAACTCCATTTATGTTTGAATTTATCTATGCATACAACCACGGTATTTGAGCATCAGATGTCATTCAGAGTCTTTGATACCCAATTTGGTGTGTAGGGTATGGAAAATATTGGTGAAATATGGTACTGTCTAGTCTCTTTCCTGACGCAGCGTGGTTCATCTTGTGTACTGGTCCTCATATCTTCCAACAAGGTAGTATTGATATTTAATGGCATCTCTTAAGGAATCCCATGTAGGGGAAACCGCAAATATTGTAGATTCCTCTTTGGACCTTTGCTCAGAGAAAGTATCCCACCAGTCCTTAACATGGGGGACAACCTTGAGGAGTGCAAAAGTAATATTTTCCCTATCGAAAAAATTGTGGACCGAAAAATACCCTTCGAGAAGATTCAACCATTTATCTACAACATCCACATCTATCAATCCTTCAAATAATGGAATATAAAAATTTACTTATACCTTGAAGGGGGTTGCATGGCCGCTTGATGAAGATGTGTCTCCTATGGGCAATCACTGAAGGATCTATGCAAATTTGTCCATCATTTTGTTCCTCTGTCGCACAATGGATTCCTCGAGCAACATTTTAAAATGATCTCCTTCTCCATCATATTTATTCTCATCCCCCATGGGTTGTTGTTGGTCTCAGGGTGGCTGATCTTGCAAAGGATCGACTAGTTCAAGTCCCAACTTCTTGTACCTAGATCTTGTCGAGGACATGCACGAAGAAAAATAAATGAAGAGCAACCTCGCTCTGATACCACTGATCTAGATTTAAGAGTGGAACGAAAGGAATAAAAGATTGAATACAATAACATAGAGATATGGAGAACAAAAACATATATCCTGTGAACAATAACTTCTATTGAATAAATAAAATGGGTTAAAACTATAAAACTGTGGAACTGGAAAAAACTTGCTCGAATGGTGGTAGTTATCTTTGAGAAGAGACGTGGCTACTATGTGCAGTCATCTTAGGAGAATTATTACATTGAGGCTCTAGAGGACTTTTTAACGTTACTCGTTAATGCCAAAACCCTAGACATCCAAAAAAATAACCCTAGGAGATGAAACSCGAAACATTATGTGGGCCCCGATGGGTAAGTGGGTACCTCAACTTCCTTGGGTCGTAACATTTGCATATGACCTCCGTTTAGGCGTGTGATAGCCCGTTAGAAAGGTCTTTTCGATAACTACACATGATGCCATCAAAATTTGACTATGTGTATAGTTTGACTATGACAAGCCAAAAAACACTGTTTAGGGCCCCAAAATGGTCCAAGAAGTATGAAAAGATGTACTGACATGAAAACTTCCAAAATAATCCAGTTGGATTATGTAGGAGCCCACCAATCGCCACCTGAAAGCTGTGTAGGGATTCAGATAGCCTTAGAAGTGCAGAACCCACAATTACAAATAATTACAGAAGAATGTGATGAACTAAAAATTGTCAAGAGGAGCCAGTTGGAATAGGTGGGTGGTCACCAATATCCACGTGTATCACATAGTTGAAAAAAAATTGTTGGTATCTTCAACTTTCCCATTGTCCCGTGGATAGTAAGGAGTTGAGTTTTCATGCTGTAAATCCAACTTGGTGGTTAATTCTGACATCATATAATTGCGAAAATGAGTGCCATGATAAGTGAGAATGGCCTCAGGCACATCGAATCGATTAATAATGTGATTGAAAATGAAAAGAGTTGCAATTTTCCTGGTATTGTTATATGTTGGCATCGCCTCGGCCCATTTAGTGAAATAGTCTACAGATACTATAATGTATCCATGCCCCCCTGTCATGTTAGGGTTACATGTCATGAAATAAATGGCCCATTTTGAAAACGGACCAACAAAAAATACAGGGTGAAGAGGAGAAGGAGGGGCACACAACTTACGATTGTATATCTGGCATGCATGATATTTTTGGACCGCAAGGATGCAATCTTTAAATAATGACAGCCAAAAATATCCCTCCCATAGAAATTTTTGGGTTGTGGCATACCTAGAAATATGACCACCACATGCTCTAGCATGGAAGTCATTAAGGGCTCTCTCAGCTTCCTTGTGTGTTAAACACTGCCGAAAAATAGAATCGACACCACGATGATACAACGTATTGCCAATAATGATGTACTAGCGATCTTGGTATCAAATACAACAACGCTTAGTATGAGACAAATCATGCCGAAAGGTCTGGGTTTGGAGATAGATGATTATATCTATATACCGCGGATCATAAGAGTTGATTAGAAAAAAGGGATTTATCAAGAATCAATTCTTTTTTCAAACTCTCGGATTCATATGAGGGAAGGTCACAAATTATATCAGCAAAGACTAAAGATTTCTTAGAGTTGGATTTTTCAAATTCCAAATCAAACTCTAGTAGGATGAAAATCCATTTTGATTATTCCCCCCCCAACACTTGTCTAGTCAGGATATGTTGCATGGCATTACAATTAGAATAATGGTGGTTTTGTGCAGTAAGATGTAGTGACGAAAACATTGGACAACTTGAACAAAAACCAATGCCAATTTATCCACATGTGAATATTTGATTTGAGTAGTAGACAAACTCTTACTCAAATAGTATATGACATGTTCATCTGTCAAATCGTCCTCTTGTACTAGTACCATAGAAATGGCACTGTCAGAAGAAACAAGGTATAAAAAATAATCTCGCCTACAGTCTGGGGGATGTAACAATGTCGTATGAGTCAATGCATGCTTTAGAGCATCAAATTCCATTTGAGAAGTGTCATCCCAAAAAAATGGAACCCCTTTCTTAGGAAGTCGGATAAAACCCTTGGTTAGTTTTCATATTTAGGAACAAATCGACGTAAAAAGTTTTCCTTCCCTTGAAAACTTTGGAGTTGGCAGAGAGTCAAAGGAGGAAGCAAGTTCAAGATGGCCTCGATATTCAAAGGATCAAAACATATCCCTTGCTTGGACACAATAAAACCTAGGAGATGTCCCAGCTCCACACAAAATAAAAATTTATATGGATTTAAGTGAAAATTGTAAAAGCAACATCTAAGAAAAATAACTAGAAGATGTGTAGGATGATCGTTATGTTGCATGGAATGTGCAGGTAAGTCATCAAGATAGGGTTGCACAATATGCTTAATTGATCCAAAATATATTTGCAGAACGAAATGAATACAGATTATTATCAAAATATGCTTTACACAGAATAATAGATATACAATAAAATTGGTTTCTATTCAATAAGTAAATAAGCTGAAACTGTAAAATGCAACGGAAACAAGCTTTCTAGAATGGTGGAAGCTTATCTCTGAGAAGAGATGTGACGGTTGCACTCATTCACAAGAAGATGATTACAATGACGATCTGAAGGCATTTTTACAATAAACAAGAATGTCAAAAACCCTAGACATCCAAAAAACCTAACCGTAGGATATGAAGCACCAAAAGTCATGTGGGCCCCATTTGGGTAAGTTAGTACATCAACTTCCCAAGGTCGTAACTTTTGCATACTATCTATGTTTTAGGTGCACGATAGCCCATTGGAAAGGTATATTTGAGGAATACACAAGTGGCTACAATATATTAAAGACCATTTTAACTATGGAGAGACCTAAAAAATGTTGTTTAGGGCCTCAAAACGACCCCGCAAGTTAGGGACCCGAAAACTAGGGAAAAACTGCCAAACTGCCAAAATGAGCCAGTTGGAATAAGTGGGAGGCCACTGAAATCCATATGGATCAATCCTCCCCCCTTAGGAAGAAATGGTCTCCATTGCGTTGAGGTCCCCCATCAGATGAGGAAATTTTTGTTAAATTTGGCCCTGGGTGAGCCACTTGCCTTGGTGCAGGAGCTTCCTTTCTTTGACAACTCGATAAAGATGGATCCTTTGCTAGCGAGTGACATTGATCTGTTTGACCACAATCTGATCATTGAATTCATTTTGTATGTAGTCGGGGTTGAGACCTATTGGTTTCAATTGTTATGCTATCGCTAAGGTGTCCAATAATGGTGGGAAATACGGTCGGAGGATATCCACGTTGAACACTGGGTGCAAGCCAAGGAAAGGAGGAGTGTTGAGCTCAAAATAATTATCACCCACATCCTTGGTGATGGTGTATGAACCATAATGAAGTGGGCAAAGATTCTGATGGGGTCTTGTAAGGAAATCTTTCTGCAAGTGCAACCAAACTTTATCGCCCACCTGAAACTTATGTGGCACCAAGTGTTGATCATGGCACTGCTTGTACTTGTCATTGGACTTTTGTAGGATATCCTAAACCTGTTGGTAGATGTACTTTATCCACTCAATGAACCGGATGGCTTTGCCAACTTCAGTTGGAGCAGAAGATGAGTCATCTGAGGTGACTGCAAGGGGTAGTGCAACATCTATGGGACCTAATGATTGGAATCCCAACCCCACCTGAAAGGGGATGTGGTCGGTTGAGCTATGCAGGGCTCGGTTGTAGCTATGTTGAACACAGGGGAGACTCTAATCCCATGTGTGAGGGTGCTTGGAATTATACATGTGTAGGATATGCATGAACATTTGATTTACAATCTTGTTTTGGCCATCTGTCTGGGGGTGGAAGGCCGTGGATTTGGGGAGCTTGGTGTCCAACAGTGATCAGAGGCTTGACTAGAATATTATGATAAATCAACTGTCTCGATCTGAGACAATGGTTTGTGTGATTCCAAAATGTACCCATACTCATTCAAAGAAGAGCTTGGTAGTGGCCTCTACTATGATTCTCTTCTTGTAGGCGGCCATAATCACCATATTAGAAAAGTGATCCACAACCACAAAAACATAGTCATTGCCCCGCTTGGTGGATGGGAGGCCCAACATGTAGTCCATTGATATGGATTCCTATGGCCTTTCAGGAGTAGGCAGAGGGATGTACAAGCCCTGTTTCTTAGTGTTCGATTTGGAAATCGCATAGGCAGTGCAAGACCTGATATACTTGTTGACCTCCTGTCAAAGTTTCATCCAGTAGAAATGTTTCTGTAGCATTGCCACTGTATTTTCGATGCCAAAGTATCTTTCCACCCAAATCTAGTGGGTTTCCCAGGTCATCTTTTCTCACTCGCTTGATGGAACATAGATATGGCCTAGAATACACAACAACTTGTCATGAAGATGGAAATTAGTGACAACCGCATTTGCACCCAACATTTGGTTAGTGGTGGTGAAGGTCGATTCTATCTCATAGAGTTGGGGTCATCCAGAGATCTCATGGTCTCAATATTCTATCACTGTGGTGAGTTTCATGGCTGGTGGCCTATTGAGGAAATCAACGACGCGATTGGTTCTTTCCTTTTTATACTTGATGTTGAGGTGGAATTGTTGCAAGTACACGGACCACTTATGATGGCGGTTATTCTGAAATTTTCCTTGTGTCTGCATGAACTATAATGGATTATGATCAGCGTGGATGATTGTCTCCTTCCCAATAATGTAATGTCTCCACTGGCGGTAGGCTTCCACAATGGACTACATTTCTTTGTCATAAGTAGGGTACTTACAGACAACATCTGATAGTGTCTCACTATGATAGGCTACGGGGTGGTCATGTTGAGTGAGAACGATGCCCACAACATAGTCTGAAGCATATGTCTCAATATCAAAGGAATGTTGCAGGTCTAGTAGTGAAAGTGTTGGGGCTGAGCACAAGAGCTTATTCAAATCACCAAATGCTTGTTGTTGGGACTAAACCCACACAAATTTCTCCTTTCCACCACCCCTGGTTACTTGGTTGAGGGCCCATGCAATATGGGAGAATCCCAACATGAACCTATGGTAGAAATTGGTAAGGCCCAAGAAACTTTGAATCTCAGTGAGTGTGGTTGGGGCTGTCCAGTCACGAATGACTTGGATTTTGGCTGGATCGACATGTACACCATGCTGATCAACGATGTATCCTAGGTAATGAACCCTGTCCATGACGAAGGATCATTTTTCCAAGTTGGCATAGAGCTGGTGCTACCACAGGGTGTGCAGAACCTGTTAAATATGTTGCAAGTGTTCTGCCCAAGTCTTGTTGTAAATGAGGATGTCATCCAGATACACCACAACAAAAGTATTGGTGAATGGTTGTAGGATATCCTCCATCATACTCATGAAAGTGGTTGGATCATTTGTCAAACCAAAGGGCATGAACAACCATTCAAAAAGACCTTCCTTTGAATTGAAGGCAGTCTTCCATACATCTGTCTAATCTATCGGGATTGGTGGTATCCAGAATTAAGATCAATCTTACTGAAGTATTTTCCCCCATGAGATGATCAAGGAGGTCATCGATTCGGGGAATTGGGTACCAATTTATGACTGTGATTTTATTCAGGGCCCGGTAATCAATGTAGATTCACCAGGTTCCATATTTCTTTTGTACCAACACGATTGGGCTCCTGCAATGTGATGAGCTGGGACATATGTTCCCCTTGTGGAGAAGTTCTTGGATCTGTTGTTCGATCTCCTCATTCTCTGACAGAGAGCGATGGTAGACTAGCCCATCGAGAAACAAAGCGTTGGGGGTCATATCGATGGGGTGCTTGACCGATAGTGCAGAGGTACCCCGATAGGTGAGGAGAATATATTTGAGTATTCTTCCACGAACTTATCCACTTTCTTTTGCTGTGTGGAGAGGTTAGTCGCAGAGACCTAGATGTGGCTATGATCTTTTTCTCATTCTGAGAGAAAATCATGAAGAAGACAAACTTCCCTGTCTGAGAGATGACCTTTCTACATTTCTTGGTAGATATCAAGGAAATAACACTGGGTGGGACTGCCTCAGGTATCCTATACAATTTCTTGTTCAAAGTAATAATAACACTGTGAGGCCTAGACTCATATATAACATGATGTTTCCATAAATATGGTTGCCCCAAAATAACATTACAAACTTCGAGAGGGGAAACATCACACAATACCTTGTCTTTGAAGGGATTGATTTCGTATGACAGGCGACATTGTTGGCTGATGCAGATGTCACTTCCTTGGTAGAGCCATCCGATGGTGTAGGGTTACAGGTGTGGCATTGTCGGCAGGGCAAGTAGCTTGACAACCTCTTCTGATATGAGGTTCTTCTGGCTACCACTATCAATGATGAATTGCAGTGGGGTACCCTTCACCCACATCTATGAACAAAAAAGGCGCTTGCCTTCCTCTGGCTCATTTGGTTCAATGGGTTGGATCTTTGTGGTAGCAATGGTAGAATTGGGTTTTGCATCTATTATCTGTCTACCCCTTTTTGGTTCTGACTCATAGTCGGAACCTGCATCTGATTCATAGGCTTTCACCTCAGCCACCAATGACTGCTTCGAGCAATAATCAATAGTGTTGTGCCAAGGGCTCTTATGGAAGTCACACCACTTCCTGATATATTTCTTTATCTTTCTGGTGTCCTTTTTTTCTTGTAGCCTGGGCTGGTTGTCTTGAGGTTGTCCATATTTTATCTTTCCTTTGTTCTACGGGTTGGGGCCACCCTTTCTTGGCTTTTGCTGTGCAGGGTTCCCAGGTCCAAATTGCCACATCTTTTTGTTGAGATTCTGCTAAATTTTGATGGCATATCGGTAGGTCATGCCCAAGGATGAGATGTCCATAAAATTCATTTAGGCCTGGATTTATCTATGTAGACCATCGTGATACTTGAGAACCAGATGTCTCTCAAAATATTTGATACCCAACATGGTGCGCAAGGTATGGAAGATATTTTTGAACTTGGGCATCACTTGGTCTCTTTCCTCCTACAATGTGGTCCATTTTGTGTACAGGTCATCATAACTTCCAACAGGGTAGTATTGTTCCTTAATAGCATCCCTGAAGGACTCCAAGTGACTGTGACTATAAATAATGAGGGTTCCTCTAATTCCTTTTTCTCACAAAACTTTTTTCCACCGATATTTTACATGGGGGACGACTTTGAGGAGCATGTTGGGCCTTTCGTTTTTTGATTTGAAGTTGTGCAAGAAGGACTACAAACCTAGTTTTGGTTAAAAACGAGTTGCACAAGCTACAAAAGAAGATGGACTGTGGAGCAAGTAAAATAAACAAAAATTGGTTGCTAAAAGGGACAACACAACACCAACAAGCCAAAATCAGTTACAATAGAACAAGAAAGCATGAGAGCCCAAAGATAGAAGATCCCACTCTGCCTATATATCAGATGAATACTATTGTGAAAGGGTTGGCTAATGTTGTTGAATTAAGTTGGGTTGGGTTGGGTTTAGTTGAGAAAAGGTTCTGTGAATGTAATATGTATACATTTTTGGGTAGATAGAGCTCTGCCACATGAGTCTGGAGTTAGAAGCTTGTAAAAGAGTACCAATATGTATCTCTGATATTGTATTCGATAAATTTTGAAGATTATAAATGAAGAAGGACACAATATTTTGAAATATAATGTGTCATTCTATGTTTATGCTTATATATTGTATCTTTATAGTACTCCTTTATGCTTGATAACCTCCATATGATATCTCTGGGTATGAATTCTTTATCACAACTTAAGTATATTTAGTTCCAGTATGCATGAGTTCAGATATGTTCTGTAGTTGGTCTATCTTGCGCAAGATCATGGTGAATCTTGAAGGTTCTAGGAACCCACCCAAGTATTCTCCTTGCCCTTCCCTATCCTTCTCTCTTGGTTGTGATTTGGGTGAGACTTATTCTCTTTGGAGGATATGAAAATGCCAACGCTCTAGACTACATGGTACCTTTTGTTGCTAACCTGAGAAGGACCCTAGTCTCATCAATTCTGCACCAACAAAATGGTTCCATTGCCCAGACCTACGTTAAAAGGGAACCTGGAGGGAGAATGCTTCCATGCATTCTTAGATCTGATATTCACCACTAGTGGGAGAGAAGTTGCGACGCCTTCATATGGAAAGAAGTGGAGCTAAGAGAAAAATATGTGAAAGATACATGTGAGATAGTCTTTTACTCAGAAATATTGAGTGATTAGTATGAGATATTCTAGGTTAATTTCTCGAAAGAACTTTTCCACTGGATATATAGGCTCCAAGAAGCTCCATAATTCCAAGAACGAGCCAAGAAGACCTGCTCTTGGGATACAACAAAGATCACAAGTCTTCATCGGTTGGATAGTCCAGTAATGCGAGCAATTGATTTCTAGGTTAAGACAACACTAGAAGGATACATTATTGAGTTTTCAATTGAGAATCACCAATCTTTTTTATGTGCAGAAGAAAATTTCAAGAAAGACGCAAGGGGAAGACTGTTGATAGAAATCACCCTATGGATTAAGGTTTTCTTGATGGAAGAGGGGATGTTGATTATGTCCCCGACTAAGATGGCAGTGTAAACACCCTCGCTTGGGGTAGGGTGAGTTTGGGGTGGAGTCATGGCCTGAGAGAGGGGAGAGGGTTCTTTGAAAAATGGGGAAGCAACAATGATGCAAGAACATCATCAACAAATCCCACGTGGTGGGACAACACAGCTCCATGGCGCACCTTTTTAATTAAAAGGAATCTAAAAAGGGTGTTTCCTATAGATTTGTTTTGAACGAATGATTGAAGAAGAGAGAAATTCTTGGAAGCTGAATGACCGCAAGAAATATGGGAGTTTCACTCCCAGAATTTAATGTAACGGAGCTTGAGTAGTTCTTAGCTATTATTTCGATAGAAGAGGTAGTTGGAGGGAACCCTAGAGGACCTCTTGTATATGTAGATTCATGGTATGCCTAAATGAGGCTGCTACAAATTATATAGGATATTGTTGTGATTTAGTTATCATTTTTCATAGCTCTAGCCATTTACATTTGAATGAATATAACAGAGGAAAATTGATTCAATGCAGGGTGTCGCTATTTTTACAGTTTCACTGTTATTTCGTGTTTCATAAATGAATGAGTCATATAAATGAATGTATGAAACTGTGAGATGTTGGTATACGTTTCAATTGTTTCTCTTCATTGAGTTCATGCAAGGTGTGCATATAGTTCCCAAGAAGTGCATTGATAGAATCTGTCTCGACTCATAAGCTCATAAGAGATAGCGTGAAACTTCCCTTTGCAAGGAGTGAAAAGTGACTCCTGCAAGGAATGCATAGTTGTCTGCAAGAATTTAAGTCTTGCATGAGAATTTACGGCAAAGAGTGACAGAGTATGTTTCGACTCATAAGCTCAGAAGAGATAGCGTGAAATTTACTTTTGCAAGGAGTGAAAAAGGACTGCTGTAGGGTGTGTGAAATCACCCGAAAGAAGTTGAGTCTTGCATAAGAATCTGTTGCAAGGAGTGCACAGATCCATAATTTGACTAAGTCTTGAAGTGGCCCTCAGAGGAGTCAAAGGGTTTGAGAGATAAATCTCAAGAGAGACATCGCAAGGAGTGAGCACAGAAGTTAATTTACTTCGAGTTCACTAGCTCAGAAGGAGTAGTGCAAGTTTGCACACAGACCGCAAGTGTGTGCCAGAGTCGAGGATAAATCTTCATTTTCAAAGCTCAGGAGGAAAAGAGGAATCAATACCCTTGCAACAGGTTTTGTAGATGAAGGTTCAAAGGACAAAACCTTCGAACACTTAGAAATTTTCCCAAGTCCGGGAGAACAAAGGAGCTCAGGAGGAGGAGCGACAACAAACTTCAGATCAGATACAAGGAGAAATCTGGACCATTAGATCAGTGTCTAGGAAAGAAAGAGGAGAGCATGAGGAGGAATAGATCCCAACCATCAGATCTGAGTGCAGAGTATTGGTAGTCGTCGATTACAAGTTAAAATTCACAGGTTTTAACCCTTAGTGCGCATAGATGAGAAGAATTTCCAAAGTCCCGAAGTACCAAAGTGATTAGGGACCATTCATCATCAAGGGGAACAGGTGGCGCAATATCCACAACTATGGAGCGAGATCACTTCGAAAGTTTGTGGTCAAGGAGAAAGCAGAATAGTCGAAGAGCCAAAATAGATTATGGTCATTGATCATTGAGGGGGGCTATGTGTCAACATATCTGAGGCTTCGGGAAAAATCACTTCGAGGATTTCAGTTGAGAATTGAAACTCTCAAACCCAAAGTCTGAAGTGAATATGGACCGTCAGATCCAGAGGGACGCGTGGAAATAGATCACAAACTTCAGATAAAATCACTCTGGAGAAGTTGAGAGTTGAAGTCTCCGAAACCTGAAGTTACGAAGAGAATCATAACTATCCAATTCAAAAGGACACACGACAGAAATCGATGAACTTTGGGTAAAGACCCGAAGTGAATCTTAACTGTCTGATTCATAAGGAAACGTGACAGAGATCTGTTGACTCTGGGTAAATACCCGAAGTAAATCATAGTTTCCTATCTGTGGGAGACACGCACATTAGATCACGAGATTTAGATAAAATCATTTCAAAAAAAGTTTAGAGTTGAGATTTCCGAAGTCTGAAGACCTGAAGGAATCACAGCTGTCAATCTACGAGAGACACATGTCAATAGATCATGAGATCTGGGTGAAAGAATTATGGAGAAAGTAAGGTTTGAGAATTGAAAACTTTGAAACCCGAATTGCGAAGAAAATCACGATTGTTGATTTGAAAAGGGACACGCATCGATAGATTGTAAGGATCTGAGAACGTGTGATCCGAAGGGAAGAAAGGAAAGGAGGCATATCTGAACTGTGTGTTTTCTAGGGACATGTGTCAACATATCTTCCACTTCGGAAGATCACCATTTCAAAGGGAGAAAGAGTTGAGAGTTGAAAATCCCGAAGCCCAAAAGATGAAACCAACCATAGCCATTGATTTTAAAGGAGGGTACGTGTCGAAAGATTGTTGAGATCTGGGAACGCGCGTGAAAGGAGGAGAAAAGGAAGAAAAAGAGTCCATATCTCAGTCATTGATCATGAAACACCACCAAGGTAAGAATATCGATGGTCGATATGGATTGCAGGGTCAGAACATACTTGGACTTTAAAATTATTAGAGTGGGCCGCAATTGAAACCATGGTATTGGCAAAGGGATACGTGGCAGGTGGAGGTGAATTGCGGGGAGGAAAATGGTTTGGTCTCAAACTAGTCTTGGCCATTCCCATAATCACATACTTACGTGAGGTCATAGACCAGGGCCATATTCAGGAAGGGGCTAATGAAAAAAAAGCTAGCACCTGGAATTCGACATTTCTGAAGCGCGTAGGAAAGAGCTCGCAGATTTGACAGAGCTTGCACAAGAGAAGGAAAGGGGACCTGTGTAAATAGAGTTTGGGTCTAGCAAAGACCCAAAGAGTTGATTTTACTCCTTGATTTGAACAATCCTAGATTGAGAGGTCGTGCAACCCCAAGGGGAGAAGGGGGTTCTACATCAAGTGGTATCAGAGCTAATTTATGCTTGTAGACAATAGGCAAAAGAGGAAAGGAGATAAAGGAGATAGTCTGATACCATCAAGAGGTATCAGAGACCGATTTCATATATAGATTTTAGGTGAAGGAGACAAAGTTAGTTTGATATCATCAAGTGATATTAAAGCTTAAATTTACTAGCAGACATCAGGCAAAGGAAAGAGAAGAAAATTCGACTACATCAAGTAGTATCAAGAGTTGAATTTTTTCTATAGATTGTAGGCAAAGTTGAGAAGATGAATAGAAATAATCTGATGAAATCAAATGGTATCAGAAGTTGAAGTTCACCTGTAGAAAGAAGGTGAAGAGAGACAAAGTACTGATGCTCTAAAAATATTGTTGCAAGGTATGCAACAAATGGTAGATAGCCATGAGGGCTGAAGACAAAAAATATGGCTACTAAAGGCCATGAGCGTGGTCGAAGAGGAGACTGCCAGAAGAAAAGTGAAGAAATAATTGACAAGGAGATCATTGAGATAAGAGAAAGAATGGAACAACTGACATTGAATATGCAGTAGAAGACAAAGGTATGCTAGAGGTACGAATGGCCTCTTAATAGGAAAGTAAACTAGCATGTTCAAAAATTGTTGGCTAGAGAAAAGAAATAGCTATTAAATAGGTGGTTGAGGCATGTGGAAAACTTTAGGGACACATAAGAGATGATTCACATATGTGAGCCAAAATTTGGGAGGAACCTCAGTGATGAGGAGGAGAAGAGATCAGTCAAGGATCTCATAAACTGCCAGGAGGGCATAAGTGAACTTTCAAGTTTCGAGGTGGGCAATGGAAGGAGATCAATTGATGATCTCATACACTGTCAGGAGGGCAATGATGGAAGTTCAAGTTGCACAATGGGCAATGGAGGAAGATCAAGTGACCTCATAGAATTTTAGGTGGGTAGAGAAAAAATCCCAAGTTGTTAGGTGGACAAGAGAGAGGAGAAGAGACTACTTGAAAGTCTGATGAACTCAGCTGAGAGTTCATATATGCAAGGAGAGCTGATGGAGGACGACCAAAAATGCATTTTGATTAATGTGTGATTCAAATATTCCTGCCAAATAGTCCAAAATATGCTAATACAAGTGTTTCATATGAGGAGGTGGTGCAACAAGAATCCAAGAAAGAGGCCATTACGCCAAATGATTTTAAAGATAATTGTGTCTATGATGCATGTGCAACAAAGGAAAGAAAACTAGCAAGGACTGTCAAAGAGGAGGAGAAGGAGAAAACACTGATGTCTGCCCCAATATAAAAGGAGGAGACTTCAGATGAATTTCTCACTCAGTGGGAGATAGATTTGAATATGTTGGAGGATTGGTTGGAAAATATGAAACCAAAATATGGATGCTAGGATACATTCATGCAGATTGCAGGAGAAGAGCATTCAACAGAATTACTCAAAATTTTCATCCAGGAAGCTGAACAGGAGATGACTGCAGCATTGGAGTCTGTAGCAGAAGAGGAAGCAAACATCATAGAATTTTCTTATTTGTATGAAGAATTGGAATCCCTAGAGAGAAGGGTCATAATGCAGCGCATGCACATCCAACATGATAAGTTGGAAACAAGTGGAGGATCATACCAACCTGGGGAGCAGCTAGAGGAAGTTGGAGTTGAACCAACACAAGAGGAGATGATAGAAGTCAATCTGTCAGAGGAGGAAGTTGAGAAGCAACTCAGTGGTGAGACTGCATAACTAAAATCTACAACAGAATGGCTAGCTAGTGCCACAAAAGATGAAGATAACATGAAGGGTCAGATTGATTAGATTGGTAAGGAGGAGAAAGATGTTGGATTACTGAGAGGGGGGGTGAATCAGTAATAACGTAATTATAATCCTTTTTATTCAAATGTTATATCAATGTAGAATTATTATCCAATAATGAGCAGTAATAAATAAACAATCACACACATGCACAATACACCAGTGTTTTACATGGAAACCCAAATCAGGAGAAAACCATAGAATGATTTTTCTTATATGTCTTGAAGAATTACATTCATTGGAAGCACCAACTTCCTTTGTTTTCAGCTGCAACTGGAAGGAGGCTCCAACCTCCTAGTTTCTCAGGCTATAACCTGAGGGAAGCTCCAACTCCCCAAATATATGGCTACAACCAGAAGGAGGCTACAACCCCCAATGTTCTCTGGCTACAACCAGAAGGTGGCTACAACCACTTGTCCTTGCCCCGTCCTGCCACCCTGAAGTAGAAGTAGAATGATGGAATCACTGTCACACTATCACTGTGAGATATACTACTATAAACCTGTACCAATAAGTCTGAACCATGCATCAACCTGTACCTCAACTTGTAATCAACTTGTACCATAAATAAGTGCATCAACCATGCACCAACCTGTAATCAACCTGTACCATAAACAATTGCATCAACCATGCACCAACCTGTAATCAACCTGTACCATAAACAAGTGCATCAACCATGCACCAACCTGTAATCAAACTGTACCATAACCAAGTGAATCCAACCATGTACCAAGTATGTTCCAATCATGTTTCAACTACTCATAAACTATTAATCATCAATATTTACCAACATCATCAACTATACACTTCATGTATGTGTCAACTCATCAACTACTTGTCTCAACCATGTACTCAACATGTGCCACAACCAAAAGCCCTCATCAATTTTAT
>JASDQU010373170.1:90063-124068 GCA_032191745.1 Picea mariana
CTTCCTGATTCAGAGGTCCTTGCTTTCAGCCGTGTTTATACCCCATGAAGTATTTACACCCCAGAAGTATGTACACTCTTCCACGCGGGGGAGTGCAGAGGGGGGGTACCCCCTCTGCGGGGTCCGGGGGGTCCATCCCCCCGGCTGGGGGGTTTGGGGGCAAGCGGGCCCCCAGCGGGGGTTCGGGGGCGAAGCCCCTGAAGTAAAAATTTCCTTGTAAAAGTATATTGTAATTTCATTGTAAATCTGGACCGTTCATTATAAGGTTGCAGATCTAACGCTAGAGATTATGTTAGGGTTTTTTGCCCTAGAAGGCAACCCTCTTTTATGAGGGAAATGTATTGCGGCTATGGATGATGGTGAATATTGTATTCTGAGAGAGGAGACTGTGAGAGAAAGAAGAGGAAGTTACAATGGGTTTTGTTGTAGGTTGTATCCCTTCATTTGCTGGATAATAATAAAGGAAGGACCTGGCAATTTCTCTGGTGGACCTAGCCCACACTGGGTGAACCACGTAAATCTGTGTCTCTCTTGTATTGTGTGTCTTCTGTGTTTTGTTTCTGCATTTGTTTTATTTTATTGCTCCGCGGTCCTATTTTTCTAACAGTAGGAGCAGTAGGGAAGAAGAGGCAACAAGGAAGAGGAGCAAGTGGACAGCTCCAATTCCAGGTTTGGAACCCTGGAGGATATCAAAAACATAACATTGGGAGCCATGAGCAGGAGCTCATGATTTTCCCAGAAGTGGAGTATGATGTAGGAGCATCGTCAACAAATCCCATGTGGTGGGACAACATAACACCATGGCGTGACTTTTTAATTAAAAGGATTCTAAAAATGGGCATTTCCTATAGATCCATTTTGAATGGATGATTGAATAAGAATGAAACGCTTGAAAGCTGAATGATTGTAAGAAATCTGGGAGTTTCACTCCCAGACTTTAATGAATCAGAGCTTTATTAGTTTTTATCTAGGTGGATATGGGTGGCCACCCACCTTTTCCAACTGGCTCAAAACAACTTTTTGGCAATTTACTATTTTTAGCAAGTTTTAACTTCCGGGGCCATTTTGAGGGCCTAAATGAAGGTTTTTAGAGATAGAGGTTCTCAATGATATATTAAGGCATTATTGAGCCCACAAAATTTATCTCCTCGATGATACCTTTCCAACGAGCTATCATATGCCTAAAACGGAGATCGTATGCAAAAGTTACGGCCTCGGGAAGTTGATGTACTAACTTAACCAAACGGGGCCCACATGACTTTTGGCACTTCATCTCCTAGGGTTAGGTTTTTGGATGTCTAGGAATTTTGGCATTCCCATTTAGTGTAAAAGGGCCTTCAGAGCCTCATTGTAATCATCTTCTTGCGAATGCAAGTAGCCATCACATCTCTTCTCAGAGATAAGCTGTCACCATTCTAGCGAGTCTTTCACTCTGTATTTTTATAGTCTCTGTACATTTCTCTGATTAATAGAAATCGTGTATTACTGTATATCTGTGTTTATTGTTGCATATATGATACGTTTCTGTTATATTATTGAATATCTACAATATCTCTGTGCATTTCTTTATTATATCTCTGCTCTCATTTCGTGCCGAAAATAATCTGGATCAGTGGTATCAGAGCAGGCTGCTCTTGATCGTTTTTTCAGTGCATGTCCCCAACGAGGTCTGAGTATAGCAAGTTGGGTCTCGAGCTTGTCTCTCTTGAATACAATCGCTCTCACACACCCAAGAAACCCTCAATGGCGGAAGAAAAGAAAAATGACGGAGCAGACAATCCTATCAATTTGTTGCTTGAGCAAGCTCTCACACGACAGAGGGACGAAATGATGGAGAATTTTGCCCACATCCTTCAATGCCTGCCAATAGAATCAGGAACATCTTCATCAAGCGGCCACTTTGGAGGCACCTCGCCTTTCAAGGTACAAGTTAATTTTGATATTCCTGTATTTGAAGGACAAATAGATGCAGAAGCCCTAGAAAAATGGTTAACTCTCCTAGAAGGTTGTTTCTCTGTTCACATTTTTTCTGACAAAGAAAAGATCACCTTTGCACTCCTCAAATCTCTCCCTCATGTCAAACATTGGTGGGAAACTTACTGGGAGCAAAGTTCCATAGAGGAGTCTGGAATATATGGGGTTGATCCCACCTAGTATNGAAGGACAAATAGATGCAGAAGCCCTAGAAAAATGGTTAACTCTCCTAGAAGGTTGTTTCTCTGTTCACAATTTTTCTGACAAAGAAAAGATCACCTTTGCACTCCTCAAATCTCTCCCTCATGTCAAACATTGGTGGGAAACTTACTGGGAGCAAAGTTCCATAGAGGAGTCTGGAATATATGGGGTTGATCCCACCTAGTATTTTTTCGTGGATGCTGTAAAAGAACAGTATTACCCTATTGGCAATATGAGGACCAGTACATGAGGTGGACCACACTGCAGCAAGAGAGGGGCCAAGCAGTTTCGGAGTTCACCAATACCTTCCATACCTTGCGCACCAATATGGGTATCAAATATTCTAAGCGACATTTGGTTCTGAAATACCGTCGGGCTCTACACAGATACATCCAAACTGAAATGGATTTTCTGGACATCTCATCACTCGGTGCTGCTTATCGATATGCTGTTAAAATTGAGCAGAAATTTAAGCACCAAAACAAACGGGAATTCGGGTCTACAAATCCGAAACAACCAAAGTATGACAAAGACGGCCCAAACAAACAGTCTCCCGAAAACCAATCCAAGACACAGGAAAAGAAGGGTGACGGGAAGACAAAGAAGGACACCAGAAAATGTTGTGAGTTCCAAAAAATCCCTTGGCACAACACCGATGAATGTCTCTCAAAAAATTCATTGGTGGCCGAGATCAAAGACAAGGAGCCAAACCTTGATTCATAATCTGATTCTGAAAATAATGGTAAAAGACAGATCATCGACGCAGACCCCACTGCTATTGTCACGACCGCAACAATTAAACCAGAAGAACCAACAGATCCTGAAGAAGGGGAGCGCCTTTTTCATTCATAGATGTGGGTGAAGGGGATCCCGCTGTATTTTATTGTTGATAGTGGAAGCCAAAAGAACCTCATCTCAACAGAGGTCGTCAAACAGTTGGGATTGTCGACAACACCACACCTGCAACCATACAACATTGGGTGGCTTCGCCAAGGACGAGATCTCTGTGTCAGCCAACAGTTTCTATTATCATATGTCATCCAACCCTTCAAGGATGAGGTATTATGTGATGTTTCCCCACTCGATGTCTGTGATGTGCTCTTGGGCCAACCATATATGTGGAGACGCCATGCTGTTTATGAGTCTCGACCCTGTAGTGTCATTGTTACTTTGGGGGGTCATCTCTACAGAATACCAGAGGTAGTTCCGACTACTGTTCAACCTAAAAAGTGTCGCAAGTTAGTATCTCATACTGAAAAATTCAACTTCTTCACAATCTATTCAAAAGGAGAACAAAAGGACACTGCAACCACTACAACCTTGCCCCAAGCACCTTCTATCCAACAAAAGAAGGTCGACAAGGTTGCAACAAAGAATAAATATTCCTTCTGCACACCGTCCTCTCATGTATCTTGACTTTTTGAACAACCTCAACCTCAATAGGTTCTTGATAGAGTTCCACAAACTAAGCAACGCGACGTCTCCAGCAAGACAAGCATATCACCAAGATGCAGATTCAACAAATGTTTTTCCTTCTCCCCTGGGAACTCAACGCAATGGAGACCATTGATTCCTAAGGAGGGATGATTGATCCAGGTGGATATCGGTGGCCACCCACCTTTTCCAACTGGCTCAAAACAACTTTCTGGCAATTTACTATTTTTAGCAGGTTTTAACTTCCGGGGCCATTTTGAGGGCCTAAATGAAGGTTTTTAGAGATATAGGTTATTAAGGATAGCCAAAGGCATCATTGAGCCCATAAAATTAATCTCCTCAATGATACCTTTCCAACGAGCTATCATACGCCTAAAATGAAGATCGTATGCAAAAGTTACGGCCTTGGGAAGTTGATGTACTAAGTTACCCAAACGGGGCCCACATGACTTTTGGCGCTTCATCTCCTAGGGTTAGGTTTTTGGATGTCTAGGAATTTTTGCATTCCCATTTAGTGTAAAAGGGCCTTCAGATCCTCATTGTAATCATCTTCTTGCGAATGCAAGTAGCCGTCACATCTCTTCTCAGAGATAAGCTGCCACCATTCTAGCGAGTCTTTCACTCTGTATTTTTATAGTCTCTGTACATTTCTCTGATTAATAGAAATCATGTATTACTGTATATCTGTGTTTATGGTTGCATCTCTGATACATTTATGTTATATTATTGAATATCTACAATATCTCTGTGCATTTCTTTATTATATCTCCGCTCTCATTTTGTGCCGAAAATAATTCGGATCAAGTTGTTAGCTGTTACTTCTATAGGAGAGGTAGTCGGAGGGAACCCTAGAGAACCTCTTGTATATGTAGATGCATGGTATGCCTAAATGAGGATGCTGTGAATTAGATAGGAGATTGTTGTGATTTAGTTATCATTTTTCATAGCTGTAGCCATTTACATTTGAATGAATATAATAGAGAAAAATTGATTCAATGCACAGTGTCGCTATTGTTTACAATTTCTCTGTTATTTTGTGTTTCATGAATGAATGAGTCATATAAATGAATGTATGAAACTATGAGATGTTGTTATACATTTAAATTGTTTCTCTTCATTGAGTTCATGCAAGGTGTGCATACAGTTCGCAAGAAGTGCATTGACAGAGTCTATCTCGAATCATAAGCTTAGAAGAGATAGCGTGAAACTTCCCTTTGCAAGGAGTGCAAAGTGACTGTTGCAAGGTGTGCAAAGTCATTCGCAAGAACTTAAGTCTTGTGAGAGAAATTACAAAAAAGAGTGACACAGTCTGTTTCGAATCATAAGCTCAGATGAGATAGTGTGAACTTTTCATTTGCAAGGAGTTCAAAAGGACTACTGCACGACATGCACAGTCGTCCACAAGAATTTAAGTCTTACATAAGAAATTGTTGCAAGGAGTGCATAGATCCGAAATTCAACTAAGTGTCAAAGTGGCCCTAAGAGGAGTCAAAGGGTTCGAGAGATAAATATCAAGAGAGACAACATAAGGAGTGTACACAGAAGTGAATTCACTTCGAGTTCACAAGATCAGAAGGAGTAGTGCAAGTTTGCACGTAGAGAAAAAGTGTGTGCCAGAGTCGAGGACAAATATTCATTGTCAAAGCTTAGGAGGAAAAGTGAAATCAAGACCCTTGCAACCGATTTCGTAAATCTCGAAGGATCAAAGACTAAAAACTTTGAACACTTAGAAATTTTCCCAAGTTCGGGAGAACAAAGGAGCTGAGGAGGAGGAGCGACAAAAGCCGTCAGATCGACTGCAGGGAGAAATATAGACTATTAGATCAGTGTCTAGGAAAGTGAGAGGAGAGCGTGAGGAGGAATATATCCCAATCATCAGATCTGAGCACAGAGGATTGGCAGTCATCCGATCCAAGATAAAATGCACGGATTTTAACCCTTAGTGTGCACAGACGAGAAGAATTGCCAAAGTCCCGAAGTCCCGAAGTGATTATGGACCATTCATCGTCAAGGGGGATAGGTGGCGCAATATACACAACTCCAGAGCAAGAGAACTTCATAATTTTGTGGTCAAGGAGAAATCGGAATAGATGAAGAGCTGAAATAGATTCTGGTTGTTGATTGCCGGTGGGGGCTACATGTCAACAGATCCGAGGCTTCGGGAAAAATCACTTCGAGGATTTCAGTTGAGATTTGAAACTCTCAAAACTTGAAGTCTGAAGTGAATCTAGACCATCAGATCCAGAGGCATGCCTGGAGATAGATCACGAACTTTGGATAAAATCACTATAGAGAAGTTGAGAGTTGAGGTCACTAAAATCCAAAGTTACGAATTGAATCGTAACCATTGGATTCATAAGGACATGCTACAGAAATATATGAACTCCTTAACATTTTGATTCAAAAGGACACACGACAGAGATCCGTGGACTCCGGGTAAAGGACCAAAGTGAATCATAGTCGTCGATCTGTGGGAGACATGCGTCAGTAGATCATGAGCTTCAGATAAATGCATTTTGAAAAAAGTTGAGAGTTGAGATTTTCGAAGTTCGAAGACTTGAAGGAATTGCAGTCATCGATCTATGAGAGACACGCATCAATAGATTGTGACCTCCGGGTGAAAGCATTGTGGATAAAGTAAGGTTTGATAATTGAAAACTTTGAAACCTGAATTGCAAAGAAAATCACGACCATTGATTTGAAAAGGGATACGTGTCGATAGATCATAAGGATCTAAGAACATGTCATCTAGAGGGAAGGAAGGAAAGGAGGAAGATATAAACTCTCTATTTGCTAGGGATAGGTGTCAGAAGATCTTCCACTTCAAAAGATCACCATTTCAAAGGGAGAAAGAGTCAAGAGTTGAAACTCCCGAAGCTCAAAAGGAGAAACCAACCATAGTCGTTGATTTGAAAGGAGGGTACATGTCGACAGATCGTTGAGATTTGGGAATGCATGTGAAAGGAGGAGAAAAGGTAGATAAAGAGGCCAGATCTCAGCCATTGATCACAAAACACCACCGAGTTCAGAATATCAACGGTCGAGTTGGATTGCAGATTCAGAACATACTCAGACTTTAAAATTCTTAAAGCGGGCCACAATTGAAACCACGGTATTGGCAAAAGGATACGTGGCAGCTGGAGGTGATTTACAGGGAGAAAAGAAGGTTGGTCAGTTGGAATAGGTGGGAGGCCACTGACATCCATATAGATCATTAATATCGTGAAAAGTGTAAGACATAGCCCGCTAAAAAGTTACGCTTGAATTTTTGAGTCCAAAAGGGAATTTTTTATAGGCAAAGGTACCACAAGTGAAAATGAAATACTTTTTGTGTTGATATGATGGTAGTATGTTAATTTTATTAGAGTCAGAGAAACCATCCATAAATGATAATATTTCACTGCCAACACAATCATCAATGATATGGTCGATTAAAGTGGTTGGGTAGTTATATTTAGGACAAGCCTTATTGATATCCCTATAATCAATACATACACAGATCATACTTGTTTCTTAGTGATAGGAACAATATTGGAAACCCAATTAGTAAACCGTACAAGATAAATAAAACCTACTTTAGGAAGTTTTTCAACTTCCATTTTAATAGCAGTATCTTTTCGTGGATGAACGGGGAGAATATTTTTCCGAACATGCCTTTTCTTCTGGATAAGTCTTAATTTCATGAATAACAATATTCAGGTCAATTCCATACATTTTTTCGTAAGACCAATCAAATACATCATGCAATTATTTGAATAGGGTTGTGTAAGTTTGTATTTCATCAGGAGAACAAGAGGCACCTATATGAATGTTTTCCACGATTCCAAGTTTGAATGAGATATATATTGGTATATTAGCGGATATGTTTCCCAAATTCCCTTCATATAAAACATCATGATGATAATCTGTAAGTATCCCAGGTAAAACAAGAGTTTCATGATGAGTTTCAATAGTCTCGGGCTTAAGGATGAAAGAGGAACGATGATGACTATCATCCCAAGGGGTTTCTTCCAAAGACATGACCTCTATGATACTTTCATCAGTGGGAAAAAGTATCATCAAAAGGATCAAGAGAGGCCACAAAAATAAGACAAGAAGAGTGAGAGTACTCATATAAGATGCGACTCATGGGGTCACTAGTGTCGGAAGAAACCACAGAAATAGACTGGATTGATTTATAAGCGACTTGAATCAGACTAAGTGGCATTCTATCACTGTAACTTTCATATTTAGATGGACTGGGTACTACCCAAGGATCATATGAGTCAAGGGATTTACTAGTATCAATCAAAATCATGCTAAATTGGGATACAATTGGAGGAATGCCAGGTGATGGGAGTGGAAAATTTCCTATCAAAGATGAATATTTCAAAATCCCACTCCAACATCCTCATATAGAGATGGGGTTTTCTCTATAAAATAAACACTACCAATGCGTGAATTAGAATTAAAGTAGGTGATTTGGTCTACCGTGACTATTTTTCCTTGATGAGGGAAACTTAGTACATGAAACAAGGTAGAAACTATGATAAACATGGTGTAAATCCAACTATGTCCTAGAAAAATATTATAATCAAGCGGTGCATCGACAACTTCTACTTCAACATTTACTGTCTTACCTTATAACTCAATTGGTAATGAATTAAGTACTCCAAATGGTTTAAATCCTCTATCATTAAATGCTTTTAATGTATTAGCTGGTTGGTTAATCGATAGAGAACCAATAGCTTTCCAACAATTAAGAGACATCACACAAGTCAACACTCCTTCATCTATAACAATACAAAAAAAATTTATTTGTCACACAATGACTTGAATTTGAAATGTAAGTTGGTGAGGGAGCCTTGGAATATGAGTTTTCAACTCAAAGGATATCATATTCACATCACTAGGTTCAATTCCACCAATGGATGACAACATTTCTCTTCATTGCATAGGGAAAGTTTGGAGGAATTTTATGGCTGACATCATAGGAGCTTGAGATAAATCTTCTACAATACTATAGTTCTCAGCAACTTGTGCATGCGGATTAAAAGACAACCTACAAAGAACACATTTTTGAGGTGGTCTAGTCATCGTGTCTGAACTTGGTTGATCAATCTGTAGAGGACCAGTAGGTGGTGGGGTAGATGTAGAAGGTTTCTCAACAATACTTCCATTCGAGGAAGGATAGTCTTTGGCTCATGGTGTGAGTGAAGCCTCTTTATCTTTATCTATTGTACACATAAGTACATAAGATATTCCTGACGCAGAGGGTTGTTCTTGAGTAACCATTTGAGTCTGCTGAGATGGAAAAGGATTGGTCAATACAATGGGTGCGGTTGAAGTTCCTTTAAGGAAACGATTTACATCAAGACGTAACATAAAATCTTTAGTGTAATGATCCTCATCACAAATGAGACAAGGATATGTAGTTTTACATTTTTCCTTATCTTCAACAGGTGAAGTTTTTAGTTTTTCTGATGGTTGGGAATTTTGTTTTGATTTTCCTTTTCATTTTTTCTTGTTTCCAATTTGTTGAGATTTAGCGGTTGGTGTAGATTGAACCACATTAACCTCAGAAGTGTTACTAGAAGGAGTGGCATGAGGTGTAGTATTTGGAGTAGTAGTAATGGTGGGAGTTGTCTTGGGGTTGGAAGTTGTGGTAGAAATTTTAGTTTTATTCTCTTGATTAATATAACCGATCTCATCATCAACAACGTGAGATCCCATAAGAGGTGTTGGGTTTGGATTTGTCTATGAGCAAGGAACGTGATGAATCATATCGTATAATGTGTCAGTATGAGAGAATACCAAATCAAGATACTGGGAACGAATAATGGCTTATTCCTCAGTAACTACTCCTCCCATAGCAACATCTTGAGTGATGGGTCCTAGAAGAGATTTAGTGAACCATTCATCCAACAATTTATCAAGAATGTGAGCTTTGATTAATCATCTTTGGCTTCTCCACTCATGAATATGATCAGAAATATGAGTAGAGGTGGTTTGTCAAAGTGAAGTTAAAAGTCCAGTACCTGTTTCATATCGAATAGGTAGTTGACAATGTGTGAGGAAAGCCATGGATAATTAATTAAAGTCATAGAATAATCCTACGAGTAATTCAATATACCACTTAGTTGCGGTCCCTGTAAGATTTATTTGGAAAATATGTAAGTGTATAGAATCATCCATCAATGAGTTTCATGACCACCAAAGATGAAAAGTCATAACATGATTATTAGGATCATCTCCCAGTTTACCATCGAACTTAGGAATATTCAAAGGTAATTTGGTAGGAATAAATGGCCAAAAAGGAGAGTGTGAAACAAGATCATTCATTAATCGAGACAAGTCTGGTAAATCCAAAGTGGCTAAAAATGGAATTTTTCGGTTAACTTCAGGATACTTGTAACTTTGAGGAGGAAGTCCTATCGTAATATCGGTAGGACCATAAGTAGCTTATAAAGGTGCATTATATATCAATCCTTTTGCAAGTTATTGTTGGGGTTTTTGAGACATATAAGCAGGGTTAACTTTTTGATTAGGCATCCATCCTTGAGGATGAATACCCATTTGACTAGGTTGACTCCGTGTAGGGTTCACGGTTCCTGGAAAATGTTTCCTAGGATTAAAACCTAGGAAAATAGGGTCAGAGTGTCTAGCTAGGGTAGTTCCAGAATTTTTTTTCTCAGGATTGAGACATGGAAAGATAGAGTTAAAGCGAGTTGTGTGATGGGTTCCTCCACCTGAAGGTCCTACCAAGGTATATTTACCCCCAGAATGTTGTTGTGTTCCAAGATTCCAAGATGGTCCAATAACCTGTGATCGAGTAAAAGTTTAACCCATAACAAGGTTTTTTCCTCTAGCTAAAGGTTTCACCCTAGCCAGAATTTGTGTCCCAATAGAAAAATGAGATCCAGAAGGATGTTGACCACTTTTTCCTTTAGGAGGTTTCGATACTCCTAGTGAAATATGGATAGGATTAGGAACCCTTCCACTAAGAGAATTATATCCAGGAGGAAGTAATTGACCTTCTCTAGGAAGAAGCATTGTTCCAATGAGATTGTGATATGTCGAAGCACTACCATATTGAAAAGGTAGAGTTTACGCAATCTTCATAGTGCTATTTAATTGACTAGGAAGGATAAGACCTATCCCACTTGATACCTGACCTGAGATATCGGTAGTATTACCTATTTTTCACACAGGATGACCAAGGAAATGGTTTGATGACATGGTGACCGTACTAGTAACAACAGGTGTAACTAGTGTAGTAAAATATGGTTGACTAATACCCAACCTATAAAAAATATCACGATCCAAGGGAGTTCCCCATAAAGGATGAACTAGAGTTCTACTTGGATCTAATATGCCAGAGGTTTGACCAGGGGTTGTAAATCCTTCACTTTGATTAGGTTGTCCTAATTCCATATTTTCTTCTTCAAATGGCCTTGACAATAATCTAGGATATTCTTCAATTACAATTTATCCTAAAGAATTTACTCAGACTAAACATGGACCAAGAAGATTAGTTAATGGTGGCTTTGTAGGATGGATAAAACCTTCCTGAACACTTGTGATAAATCCCTCAGAACATTTAATAAAAAATACTAACTAGCAAGATCTCACACCTTTTAATCGATGTTAGTTCTCGCTAATCGTAGTTTCCATCTTCGTCCTGAGACTTGTGAATGATAACCTGTAAGAAGACACAAGCCAAAAAGAGTGAAAGAAAAAATAGTATATTTTGATGAAACCTATGCAAATGATCAAGGATAAATACAACAAACATAGTCAAACATAAACAACCTTTGTGGTAAATAAACTATATTTTTGTATTAAGAATAATGAAAAGGGATTACTGCCAAAGCCTTGATGTTGTGAATCTCCTTCCAAAATTTCATTACTCAAATACCCACAATGCATCCATAAAATATATCATCGTCAAATGACTCCTTTAGCTAATATTGAATCCCTCAAATCCAAATAATTACCAGCAATCTTCTAATAACAAACCAAAAGCAAAGCTATTAATCATTATTCTCCATTAACTATTAACCTTTCCTCATGAGGGAAACCTCCTTTTATAGATTCAACAGGAAAAGGGTGAGGAGTTTAGGATTATAGGTTAGGATCCCCTTAGATTAGGAGTATAGGTGAGATCAAAACCGATCGGAGGACACCTTATCTCAAACATTTTCTTCTAGAATATTCTCGAATTTCATCGTTTTCTCCCCTTTTAAGTAGTGTCGCACCCTGCAGTGGAGAAACTTGAGACAATGTCGCACCCTGCAATGGTGAAACGTACAACACTAGAGGTTGTTGCACCCTGCAATGATGCAAGATGTGAAACTTTCTTAAATTAAGGATTTAAAGTACCTAATAACATGTTTAACCCATTTTTCATGCTTGCCTTCTCTCAAAGTAAGGTTCTTCTTCATCAATCATAGCTTGTATGCTCTCGATGATAGAGGATAAGTGAACATCGTCAGTTGTGAAAAAATATTATGTAACAGAATTCCCCCCAAAGTATGAATCTAGAAGGAGTGATATATGAAATACTTTTCCGTGTGGGTATTGAAACAAAGAACACATTAGTTGGAGGCTTATCAATGATAGACAATGAATTACAATAGCATCTATGAGGTAGGCATTCCCATACTTAGAATATAAATGATTCAAAGCATAGATGTTTACATGCAAAGATACCTTTCATATATGATAGGTCATGTCCACAAAATTACACCTTGGATCCATGCCAAAATGTTTCAAATCTAAGCATAGCCACTGAAAATACACTGTGGATCTATGTTATAAAGACTCAAATTTTTGAACATAGCCACAAAACATAAACTATGGATATATGCAATATTACATACTCAAAATACTCTATCACAACCTAGATTTGTTTCACAAGACCCATGGTCTTCATTTCCACTATGCCATAGTACGAATCTAACCACGTGATTAAAGGTGTCAAATTCAAACATGGTAGAAACCATCTGATTAACAGACAATGATGGTTATTGTTAATAGATACGAAAGGAAACACCAATAATGACAATGGCCCTTAAGGTACATAAGTAAATTTTACTGAGTGTGAATACATGAGTTGAAGTCAAACACCCATAGAATCATTCAAATGAAGGTCATTGATGAAAACCTATCGTCGAAGGCGAGGAAACTTGCAATTGAGGCATGAAAGTTCCAAGGTACTATAGAGTTTCTAAACTGTCTTCCTAGATAATTTGCTGTAGTCGATAAGAAGTGGTCCATCGCAGGAGGTCCTTGATGTATCCCCCATCAACGACACAAAACAGGTACAAAGATTTGAAGTAGATAGAGCATGGATTATTGTATGACTAACTCACGGATGGCCGACACTATAAAAGGTTTCTTTTAACTGGAATTCTCTTGAACATATGGATGAGATGAAAACTTTCTTGGAAGAGTTGACTCAAAAGAATATCACATACCAAAGTGTAAACTAATAGAGGAATATGATCAACACGAGACAAATGGATTTCCTAACCTCGACACAAGGAGTGAAAGGGTGTCATGTTGAAGAGCAACTAAATGCCAAAGATTAATACAATTTTTTATACAAATTCATTTTCCGATTTCCCCCCCACCATTTCTGGGGAGTACCTCTTTAGTTTTGCACAATCTTGAGGAGGATAACATATTCTTGTACTATAATCTCATCCTTTGGATGAGTCCTTCAGAGTATTTTTAACAAGCCCTAGGAAGGAGTGGTTCGGTCTCATATGGGTCTTTCAATGTAAATTTTACAAGTCTATAGTAAGTAAACTCGACAGTTTTTCATGTTTATAGAGTTTGAAAAACAATTAAAGAAAACTCCAGGATTTAATTTTTTGTAAATTTACTCTCTCAACCCTGAAAAAGTATAAAATAATACTTTGGAGAACTCTTCTAGCCATGATCGACTAGAGTATTCCTTTTTTGTATTTAATCATACTCAACCTGAAAAAGGGGTAAACTAAAATTGAATAGAGGCTCTTTCAAAATAGTTAATGAGAGTGAAAGAAAGCAAGTTTTCTCAACAATCTTTTCGTATTTATAAGGTTTTGAAAAGAGCTTAAAAAATATCTATATTATTTTTGGTGTTTTTTAAAGTTTTTCCTTTTCCTTGAAAAAAAAAAAATATGTTTGACTGTATCTTTATGTTTCAAATACAACCTGTCACCTGCACAATCTAGAACAAACCATCAATCATGTTTTATACTTAAATAATCCAATTAAGGACTATATAAAAGTGGATAAAAATGAAAAATATTATTAAAAGGAATATTCTTCACTAGGTTAAAAATAGGCAAATGTAATTTTCTTTTCACCATTGTGTTTTTACCTCTTTCATAGTGAAAAATACCTCTTTTGGTTGAAACTTCACGCAAGGATTGTGAGCAGATCAGTGGACGGTTCAAACTCTCGTTTTCTCCAGGTAATAACTCTTCTCTTCCTCTTTCATTTGATGGTCATTTTCTATCATTTTAAGCTATTTTGGGTGTTTTTGAGCTTATGGGAAAGCCCTAAAACGTGCCTCCTATGTTTTTCTGGCTTCCCATATCGGGAGCTGTGACACTTTAGAGTGTTACAGTCTATCCCAATTGGGAATTGTGACACTATCTCTCCATGTATAACACTCAAAGGGTGACACCCAAAAAACCCAAATTTCTCTTGGAGTTTGAGAAGTGATGCATGAAAATTTTGGTTCCTGTTTGACAAATAAATTCTTTCTTGGTTGTTTGCATACTTTTGACTAGTTAAAATGTTGAAATGGAGGGAGAGAGAGCACGAATTATAAGATAAAATTTCTGCTAATGATCTAGACACTATGTTGGTTCTTCGAAGCTATGGATTGGCGAAAGTTTTCAAAATCCATGGTATGAGGTCTCAGGTTAATTTATTAGAGTTCTTGGTGAAGATGTGGGAACCCGATGAACAAGTGTTCAAGGTTGGTGTCCATGATTTGGATTTGGAAATTGAAAACATCTATTTTTTAACCAGGCTGTCAAGGTGAGGAGAGATAATATCATTGTCTGGATTCAGAGGAGGTAGTGAAAAGACCGAGAATTATATTGCACAACATTGCATTGTCAGGACAAGGAAATGTAGTGGGAATATTCCTATTAAAAATGTGAGAGACCTCACCTTAAGAACCATTCTATTGACCATTAATCGAGTTATTAGAAGTGCAATTCCTCATTTAGCCACCAAATCCCATGTGCAATATGTAGTAGATTGTATGGTTCCAAAAATGTTTAATTGGTGCGAAGGGCTACTCAAAATAATGAAAGATCAGTTGAAAAAGTGCAAGACCGGTCGATTGAGGGAATTTAGTTACAGGTGATTATAAGTCTCTTTCTTCCTTTCAAGAGCTCCACTTTTTCACTTACATCTTATGGTGTTAGACGAAGACCCTGACCCACAAGAGCCTCGAATGAAGAGGTGGGTGGACGTGATGATGCTCCGTGGTAGTGGTCCCATAGTCTCCTACAATGAGAATTTCTTCAAATGGCTGAAGGAACAACTCATCATGGTAGAGGACTACACCTATGCAAGAAGGGACAAGAATATCTGAATCTAATCCTTCCAAAAGGATATCAGTAGAATCATGCAGGTAAAAAAGAAATCATTTTTAATTTTTATTTGTTTTTATTTTTTGGGTGTATTGAAACTAATTTGGCTTTCAACATGCAAATATTGGACCGCACAGACTATATGGGGCCTCGTCAATTCATAGGCGGGGTGAGATAGGTGCTATGGTGGCTTAGAACTACAAGACAATAGAGGATATCAAGGAGATAGATAATAACCTCGAGGGACTGACAATGGGCATTCCAAACGCTCAGATTGATGACCTACCGCGTCAGTACCAGTGGAACATGAAATGGGTTTCTGGACCTATAGCTCATCTTATCGAGAGGGTAGCTCAGGTAATAGTGTTCTACGATGAGCACCATGATCATAATTTCTTTGGTATTTTGACCATTGACATATATCGATATGAAATCCATAGGCTTGGTGTCTCAACACATTTTGTAAACTTGTTTGTAACCTTAATATAAAACAATTTCTACTTTTGTTTTATTCAATGAAAAGTGTGTATACGATCTTTACAGATGTTGCAAATGTCTATCTAACACATGATTATCTAAATAATTTGTCAATTTATTTATACTTCTTGGAATATGTTGAAATTCTAAATATTCAAATTCTCTTTCAAAGAGGAGAACCATTAAATATACCCATAAAAGAGTAGGACTTGAGATAGAATAAATGTTACTTAACTACAATACCACGAGTTGAGAGTCAAGTCAGACAACTAAGAGGTGAAGACCATGTGAAATGGATTCAGTTAATAGTTCAATGGTTGTTCTATATTTTGCAATATTATTAGTTGCATGTCCAAGTCATATACCATGTAGACTTATTAACTCATCAATGGGCGTGTAGATTTCCCATGTAGCATATGCAAGGTTCTGGGAACTGCAACTAGAACCATCAGTAAAGCCAACATAAGGTAGAGGGGACACTAATATCTACAATTCGAGTATAATGCAAGATACACAGTAAGCAGCAATCGATGAAAAAGGAAACAATAACACACTAAAGTATGTCACAATATTTACAAAGTACTTATATAGAATAACTCTAAGCATAATACTTTTTAAGGTAAATCCCATTTCTGGGTTCACCCAAAGAAACTCCATCATACTCTACTAGCTCATAATCCCCTTTTTCTAACACACATTTAACAATATAAGGGCCATGCCACATGGACTCAAATTTTCCAGCTCCTAAGTTTTCGCGATCCTGATCATATAGTAGGACCAAGTCACCTTCAGAAAACACAAGTTTAACAGTTTTATCATATTAAGCTTTGACACGTTTTTTATGAGTTTCATTAGCCATGGCAACATCACGATGGGGTTAATCTAATTGTGTCAAATTTAAAAGGCATTCTTCCTCGGATGAGGTATTAGGAAGAAATTTGATAGCTAGTTTCAATGATGGTATCTCACATTCAATCGACAACACGACTTCTAAACCATATACCAACTGAAATGGTGTAATAACCGTAGCTATTTTAACTGAAGTTCGATATTCCCATAATGCCGAAAAAATAATTGTATACCAATTCGATTTGTGAATCCATATCATCTTATGAAGCATAGTTGAAAAATATTTGTTGGTAGCTTCGACCTGGACATTGTCCTTTGGATAGTAAGGATTTGAGTTTTCATGCCATAAACCCAAATTAGTGGTTAATTCCAACATCATATAATTGTGAAAATGAGTGCCATGATCAGTGAAAATGGCCTGAGGCACACCGAATCAAGTAACAATGTGATTAAAAAAAAAGAGCTACAATATTCCCGGTATTGTTATATGTGGGCATCGCCTTGACCCATTTAGTGAAATAGTCTACGATGACCATAATGTATCCATGCCCCCTGAACGAGTGAGGGTTACATGTCATTAAATAAATGATGCATTTTTCAAATGGACCAGTGGAAACTATAGGGTGAAGAGGAGCAGAAGGGGCACAAAAATTATGATTGTATATCTGGCACACATGACATTTTTGGAAAACAAGGATGCAATCTTTAAATAATGATGACAAAAAATATCCCTCCTGTAGAATTTTTTGGGTTGTGGTAACCCAAACATATGACCACCACACGCTCCAGTATGGTAGTCATTAAGGGCTCTCTTGACTTCCTCGTGTGTTAAACACCGCCAAAAAATAGAATCGACACCACGATGATAAAGTGTATCGCCAATAATGATGTAATGGTGAGCTTGGTATCGAATGCGACGACGCTCAGTATGAGAAAAATCAGGATGAATGGTGTAGGTTTGGAGATAGAGGATGATATCTTGGTACCAAAGATCAGAAGAGCTAATCAAAAAAATGGATTCATCAGGAATTGATTCTTCTATCAAACTCTCAAATTCATATGAGGGGAGGTCACAAATTATCTGAGCAAATACCAAAGTTTTCTTAGAGTTGGATTTTTCAAATTCCAAATCAAACTCTTGTATGATGAAAATCCATTTTGAGTATTTCCCCCCCAACACTTGTCTAGTCATGATATGTTGCATGGGATTACAATCAGAAATAATGGTGGTTTTGTGTAGTAAGATGTAGTGACGAAAATATTGGACAACTTGAATAATAGCCAATCCCAATTTCTTCACATGTGAATATTTGATTTCAGTAGGAGAAGTACTCTTACTAAAATAGTAGACTACCTGTTCATTTGCCAAAGCATCCTCTTGTACTAGTACCATAGAAATGGTACTGTTAGAAGCAACAAGGTATAAAAAATAATTTTGATTATAGTCTAGGGAATGTAACAATGGCGTATGATTTAACGCGTTATTTAGAGCATCAAATTCCATTTGAGAAGTGTCATCCTAAACACGGGGAACCCATTTCATAAGAAGATAGATAAAACCCTTGGTTAGTTATGCATATTTAGGAACAAATCGACGTAAAAAGTTTTCCTTCCCTTGCAAACTTTGGAATTGGAGGAGATTCGAAGGAGGAGGTAAGTTCAATATGGCCTCGATATTCAAAGGATCAACACAAATCCTTTGCTTGGACATGATAAAACCAAGGAGACATACCGACTCCACATAAAATACTCATTTATGTGGATTTAAGTGAATATTGTAAATGAAACATCTAAGAAAACTAGCTCGAAGATGTGTAGGATGATCTTGACGCTGTATGGAATGTGCAGGTAAGTCATCAAGATAGGGTTTCACAATATGATTAATATCTTGAAAAGCATAAGACATAGCCCATTGAAATGTTGCGTCGACATTTTTGAGTTCAAAAGGGAGGTTTTTATAGGAAAAGGTACCCCAAGGACAAATGAAAATTGTTTTGTGTTGATCCGATGGTAGTATGTTAATTTGATTATAGCTGGAGAAACCATCCATAAATGAGAACATTTCACTTCCAAGACAATCATCAACGATATGGTCGACGAAATGGGTTGGGTAGTTATCTTTAGGACAAGCCTTATTGATATCCATATAATAAATACATACACGGGTCATAACTTATTTCTTAGTGATGAGAACAATATTGGAAACCCAATCAGTAAGAGGTACATGATAAATAAAACCCTCTTTAAGAAGTTTTTCAACTTCCATTTTAATAGCAACAACATTTCATGGATGAATGGGGAGAATCTTTTGACGAATAGTCTTGGCTTCAGGATAAGTATTCATTTCATGAATAAAAATATTCAGGTCGATTCCAGGAATTTATTCATAAGACAAATAAAATACATCACATATTTATCTGAATGACGGTTGTGTAAGTTTTTATTTCATCAGGAGAACAAGAGGCACTTGTATGAATGTTTTCCACAATTCCAGGTTTGACTAAGATATCTATTGGTATAGTAGTGGATATGTTTCCCAAGTTCCCTTTAGATAAAACATCATGATGAGAATCTGTAAGTATTCCAAGTAAAATAGGAGTGTCAGGATGATTGTCAATAGTCTCAGGCTTAAGGAATAACAAGGAACGATGATGACTATCATCCCAAGGAGTTTGTTCCAAAGACATGACCTCTATGATACTCTCATCAGTGGGAAAAATATCATCAAAAGAATGAGGAGAGGTCATAGAAATAAGCTAAGAAGAGTGAGAGTACTCATCTAATACATGACTCATGGGGTCACTAGTGTCAGAAGAAGCCACAAAGGCAGACTGAATTTCTTGGTAAGTGACTTCAATTGGACTAAGTGGCATTCTATCGTCACAATTTTTGTATTCAGATGGACTGGGTACTACCCAAGGATCATATGAGTCAAGGGATTTACTAGTGACAAATGGAGGAATGTCAAGTGGTGGGAGTGGAAAGTTCCCGTTAGAGATGAATCTTTGAAAAGACCCACTCCAACATCTTCATATGAATATGGGGTTTTCTCTATAAAAGGAACACTACCAATGTATGAATCATAATTAAAGTAGGTGAGTTGGTCTACCATGACTATTTTACATTTATTATGGAAATGTAATACATGAAACAAGGTAGAAACTATGACATACATGGAATAAATCCAACTACGTCCTAATAGAAGATTATAATGGAGTGGTGCATCAACAACTTCTACTTCAACAATTACTATCTTACCTTCTAACTCAATTGGTAATGCATTAAGTACTCCAAACGGTTTAATTCCTCTACCATCAAATGATTTTAATTTATTAGGTGATTGGTTAATCGATGGAGAACCGGTAGCTTTCTAACAGTTAAGAGACATCACACAGGTCAAGGCTCCTTTGTGTATAACCATACGAAAAACAATCTTTTGTCGCACAATGAGTTGAATTTGAAATGCAAGTTGGTGAGGGAGCCTTGGAAGATGCGTTTCCAATTCAAAGGCTATCATATTCGCATCACTAGGGTAAGTTTTGAGGACTTCGAGGGCCAACATTGTAGAAGGAGATTGAGATAAATATTCTACAATACTGTAGTTCTGAGCAACTCATGCATATATATTAAAAGATGACCTATGAATAACACCTTTTGGAGGTGTTCTAATCACTGTGTCTAAACCTAGTCGATCAATCTGAAGAGGACCAATAGGTGGTGGGGTAGACATTGAAGATTGCTCAACAATACTTCCATTCCAGGAAGGATAGTATTTGGCCCATGATGTGAGTGAAACCTATTTATCTTTATTTGTTGTACAAATAAGTACATAAGAGCTTCCTCACGCAGAATGTTGTTCTTGAGTAACAATTTGAGTCTATTGAGATGGAAAAATATTGGTCAATACAATAGGTGTGGTTGAATTTCCTTTAAGGAAATGATTTACATCGGAACGACGTGAACAATATTTAGTGTAATGATCCTCATAGAAAATGAGACAAGGGTATTTAGGTTTACATTTTTCCTTATCTTCAACGAGTGGAGTTTTCATTTTTTCTGGTGGTTGGGTATTTTTTTTTTTCCTTTTCTTTTTTTCTTATTTCTAGTTTGTTGAGATTTATGGTTGGTGTAGATTGAACCGCACCACATTAACCTCATAAGTGTTACTAGAAGGAGTGGTAGGAGGTGTATTATTTGGAGTAGTCATAGTGGTGAGAGTTGTCTTGGGTTTGGAAGTTGTGGTAGAAGTTTTACTTTTATTCTCTTGATTAATAGAACCAATAACACCATCAGTAGTGTGAGATTCCACAGGACGCGTTGGGTTTGGATTTGTCGGTGAGTGAGGAGCGTGTGTAATCATATCGTATAATGTGTCAGTCTAAGAATATACCAAATCAAGATATTGGGCATGACTAATGGCTTGTTCCTCAGTAACTACTCCTCCCATAGAAACAACTCAAGCGAAGTGTCCTAGAAGAGATTTAGTGAACCATTCATCTAACAATTGATCATGAATGTGAGATTTGATTAATCATATTCACCTTATGATTGGAAATATGATTAATCATATTCACCTTATGAATATGATTGGAAATATGAATAGAGGTGGTTTTGTTGACTATTTGGGTTGGTTGTCATTGATGTCAACCCTTGAAGACAATCTGATAACGAATTCTGGTAGCACAAAGGTTTGGGTAATGGACCCAAGTTTTTTTGATGTATAATGGTATGAGTTTTAATATATTTGAAGGTAATACTATTCTATATGGATAGTACATGTCATGCCATTTTCGGTGGTATGTGGAACATCACATAACTCCTAACAGTTAGAGAGTTATGGCCATGTGAAGTTGAAGAACCCTCATGAGTCATCTAGAAGACCCAAAAGGTCAAAGTAGTCAAAGTGGTTGAAAAGAAAAAATTATTTAAATAATAAAGTGAAGTGATGAATGTACTATAAGTCAAAGTGGATACAAAATAAATTATTTAAATAATAAATTTAATGGTGAAATTACTAAGTGGAGAAGTGGTTAGAAGTGGGTTAGCCCTAAAATAAGGAAAGTGGGTTAAATAGGTTAGAAGGTAACCCCTTGAGGAAGCTACATGAAAGTGTAAATAAGAGGCAAAGTGTAACGTCCCCAGTGACCAACAGGCTAGGAAACGTCATGGAGTAAACATATTTCTACTATGATACCAATTTGTAACGTCCCTTAAATATTTTAAAGTTCTCAAATGCTTCATCTTTTTCCTTGAGAAATGCAACCCAAGTAAGTCTAGAGTAATCATCAATGATCAACATGAAGTAGTTTTCTTTCCCCGTGCCTTCCTATCTTGATGGTCCACATAAATCCATATGAACTAGTTGGATTGGTTTCTCTGTTGATGTAGAGATCTTGGATTCAAACTGTGTCCTGGTTAGCTTTCCTACTTGGCAGGGTTTACACATAGAATCTTGTGGCTTTGATATCCTTGGAAGATCTTTTACTGCCTCAATATTTCTGATTAAGTGGTCAAAGTTTATATGTCCAAGTCTCCTATGCCATAACCAACTCTCATCATGTTTTCTTAGATGAAACTCTTCTCTATCTTCTTTCAGCACATATACATTATTTTATGTCCTTATGCCTTTAGTCACCACTTGTCGTGAGTTTACAAAATTTATCTTGCAGTCCTTGGAAGTGAACACCACTTCACATCCTCTGTCACACATTTGACTTACACTGAGTAGATTATGTTTTAGTCCATCTACAAGTAGTACATCTTGGGCTTTTCCTTTTCCATTACTCAAACTCACCATCCCTTTACCCTTGATTTTACCTGGAGCATCATTTCCAAATGTTACGTTTCCTGATTTTCTTTCACTTAGAGATAGAAACTTACCTTTGTCTCCCGTCATATGTTTGGAGCATCCATTGTCTATATACCAAGGGTTATTTTGTCTTTGCATTGAAAACACTAATCAACACTTGTCACTTTATTTCTTCTTCCAAACCTTGACATTTTTAGCAGGGGAATTCAAATTTGGTTCATATTTCCTTAAGCGACAGTCAGCAGCTTTATGTCCATAGTTATGACAGATGTAAAATTTTGGTTCGTTGAATAAAGGATCATAACGATTGTTATTCTTAACCCGCGTCCTTTTCCCATCCATCAAGTGATTTGCAGTCTGTGGTGGTTTGTTACTTGGTTGTATCATTCTTTTTCATGGTAGATATCTATACCTTGAATGTCTTGATTTCTCATATCTCAATTTTAAAGAACAATTTACAGCTTTATCACCAAAGTTAGAACAGAAAAAACAATATCCATAGAAAAAAAGTTGGTACATGGAAATATACTATCTTCTTTGAGAAGGTCGGTTTCTTCCATGATGATGATTTCTTTGAACAAAGAGTACATTATTTCTCTGATATATAGTTTCAGTTGTGGCACCTTTTTTGTTACTCCTCCTGGGAATTTGATTATCTTCTTTTGTTTCTGCAGGTTTTTTGTTGTCATGGGTTATAGATTTGACAATCTTGATGGGTTCTTTGTTGCTTGGATGATCACTACTTGATCCCTCTTCATAACCCAGACTTGTTTTCATCTTTGGGTTTCTTTGCTGATGTAACACCCTGTTTCCCCTAGTCTATAAAAATAACTATATTGGCCAAGAACTATGGAAAAATCAAATATGTGAATGTTTGATTTGACAAACCTTTGTATAAAAGGTCGATGAATGTAAATTATGTTATGAATATGTGTTGCATGACTGCTGGGAGGGGGATGTGCTAAAAGAGACCACAATGGCTAATGAGAGGTGGTGTAAGAGACCTAGAATGGTTGCGTTAACTTCCACTGAGCTAGTACCGTACTGGTTTTTACTTGCTCAAAGACCAAAGCAACTCTCTAACCCTGGAATGGATTTTCTGTCAGATTGGTAGGTGGGGAGACTCCTCAAGAGTTAATGAGGGGACAGAGGTGAACCGCCCATCTGCAAAAGCTTTTAGACCTGACCACGGATGGAGAAATTCACGCCACATGCAATCTTGAAGAGAAAAAGGCAAGAGAGGAAGTGTGGTAAAGAGTAGAGAGAGAGCGTGCACACGACAGGGATCGCGGAAGAGAACTGGAGAAACTTTGGAAACAAAAGGAGTTATGAACATAGGAGAAGGAGAGTAACCTTCGTCCTGGATTATTTTTCGATATCAGGAGAAGGGGAGTAACCTTTGTCCTTGACTTCTGTTGAGCTGGAAGTAGGAGACTGAATCTCAAAGCATCATGGTCTAGCTTGGGGGTGGGTAGTGGTAAATATGTTTGGAGTCAATGAGCCTATGGTTGGGTGGAAACGAGCACCCCTCTCAGAAGTTGCATCACGCCTGGTGGATATGATAAGTGTTTTATGCCTTGTATTTTGAATTGAATATCATGAATACATGCTTATGTTTTATGCCCATAATGATTTCTATGTGGAATGATTTCCTGGTGTTTTAGACTGGAAATAATGGATGCATGTGCATACTTACATGCCATAGTTGGTTTCTGTACAAATGATTAAGTCTGGGGCATGAGTTCACTCCACCGAGAATCGTCTTGTTTGCTTGATTCTCGTAATACTCTGGGACGACTCCTCAAGAGTACTCTTCCCCGAGAATTACCCCATAAACCTTGGAACCATACCGAACCTTTACCCACAGACTCAACTAAGATCAGAGACAATTACCCAAGAATCGCTTGAAGGTTCATGTGATCCGGGTCTGGAAACCTTATGCAAGAAAGAGTATCTCTCTAAGGTCTCGGAGTCATGGGAGTTTGAAGCTCTGAGAGATTGAATTTTGTGATTCAAGCTCAGAAAGGATAGCAAGTCCAATTATCGAAAGAGAATACCCCATTGTTTGGTAGATGAACAGTCATAATCCTTTCAGAAATACCCCAGATCTGTCAAGACCGATGTATCTAGAGGAGGAGTGCAGCTGCTAACACCTCAACCCTTTCAGCCTTAGCAAGTAGCGATGGGATCCAGGACCGTAGATCCAAGGATCTGACAGAACTCTATTGATTGCCGATCTTAACCTTTGCATAGGCAAGAGAGTGGACTCGACAACATCCTGAAAGTCCCAAAGTATTCAGAACTGYCCATCGGCACAGGACGCGTGGCAGTCAGGTAGCATTTCGCTGACTCCAGACTTGGAGTGGTCAAGGGTAGGACTACAAGAACTCACGATTCACGAAATCGCAACATGATCATGGTCGTTGGATCCAATCCATGGAAGAACCATTGGATCAGAACCTCTGCGTGGTATCACGTATCAAGGGTTCGAAGGTTGAAAGAATTTATTTTCGACTGCAGAATTCATGAAGTGCCGAGCATCGAGGGCTTGTGCAAACATGTGGCACATCCTTTAGGTGGGGACTGTGTGGTTGATAGGTGGCGTAACAACAAGTGCCCAGAGAAAGGTGGAAGCGGGGGACAGGTGGTGGACACACGTCGATTGGGAAAGAGTCAACCCATTGTTGACTTATCATGTTTCGGGGATTCACAAAGGAGGAGCAAGCGGGCTCAACACTCCAACTCATGAAGTCGTGATATGCGAGTAGTTCTAGTGTTTAGCCTAGCCTACAGTTACATGTAGTAGTTACTAGCGAGGAGGGAGCCATACCCGTATCGCATTTCAGGTATCAACGTTTGGAGAAAGAGGAGTCGAGAGCCTTGACTCTCCAACTCATGAGTTGTGAAAGGCACTTGCGCTAAGGGATGGTCTACGCTAGGCCTCGTATAAATTCAGGGATTCTATCCCTCGAAGAAAAGACAAAAAAAAATTAGTCGCCGTAGTGGGTGTGTGACAAATTGGTATCAGAGCATGGTTACAACACTTGGCGTGCTTGGGCTCATGAACGAGTTGCACAGAAATGCCATTTTAATTACTCTTAAAAGGAGTAACCCTCTATCTTAAACTCCTTTATCAAAAGTCGAAGTTAAGAATGAAAATTCCTATTGTGTGTATGCATTTGATAAATATGAATTATGCACTGGTTATGAATGAATATAAATACTGACTAACAACAAGTGTTTTTTTTGCACACAAGCGGACAATTGACCACAGGAAATTGTAGATGCATAGAATGGTGATGCACCATGAAGTGGGGGATGGCTCCCATAATAGAGACGAAGAGTCTGACGAAAGGAGGGCACTAGAAACCCCTCCAGATCTAGCTGATACTGTGAGGAGCCTCATGGTTGAACTACAGAGTTGTAAGGATAACAACAAGAGGTTGATAAAAGATAAAGAGAAAAAACGAAAATTAATGCAGTCTTACTGTAGAGTTTATCCAACATACAAAGACAATTGCAGCATGGACCTGACACCAGTCACGCGGACCGACGACAGACACAGAAAAGTTGAAGTCCACCTGAGATATATAAACGTGGTCTTTTAAGTGGCCACATTGGGAAGAGCACCTCGAGAAAGGTCCACCCCAGAGATAAGGGACAAGCATCGGATGATTCCTATGGAAAGGAACTAGCGACTCAGAGGGATGTTCTAGTAGCATAACTAGTTCTTATTCCCCAAGAAAATGGAAGAAGAGAAAGCATTCCAAAAGTCATAATCTCGAAGAATTCAAGAAGGCCAAACCACCCTCTTTCAACGGTGAAATAAAGAAGAGGAAGGAAGAGGAGGCCTGACTGCTTCGACTAAAGAAGTATTTCAGAGACCATGACTTCTTATAAAACTTGAAGGCCTAAGTAGTCACTTTCAACTTGAATGGAAAGGCTTTCATTTGGTGGGAAGACCTTAAGAATGTAAAAGGGATTTACAAAGAGGACCTATCTTGGGAACGGTTTGAGAAATGCTTCAGGAAGAAGTATCTGTTGGAAAAGTATTTCGATGAAAAGACTAAAGAATTCTATGAACTCAAGATGGGGAAACTCACCATAGAGGAATATGTCAGCAGATTCCTCGAGTTGCTGAGGTACGTACCCTATATAAAAGAAGAAAAGGCAAAGGTGCAACGATTCATCAGTGGACTACCTAAGGACTATCAGAACAAGATTGAGTTTGATGAGCCAAAGACCCTAGAAGACACTATCCGAAAGGAAATATATTGTTATGAACAGCTTGGGCATCAGACAGAACCTCGCGAAGGTTGGAAGAAGAAGAATAGTTTGGGATTCCACAAAAAGGGGTTTAAATCCCCAAGATTTAAAAAATATAAAAATAACTCAAGGATGAGATTCCCAACCCAAAGTGTACATCAACAAAATTTCCCCTCCCAGAGTGGAAATTAACCTTCTGGATCTACCCCAGGAAAGATTGATAACTCAAAGAGAGAACCCTTGAAATGTTGGGGTTGTGGAGAAGAACATTTACTAAGGGACTACCCGCACTCACAATAGAACAGTCAGAGAATTTACAATGTTCAAGAAGCTACCACCATCAATGCCATGGCCAGGAGTGTGCTGCACATTTATGCAGCCTTGGATAATAAACAAGCTGACCACCAAGCTACATTGGTGGAGATGGAAGGTATGATCACCAACCATCTATTGTCTATTCTAATTGACCCTAGTTCAAATTTGAGTTATATAGCTCCTAAGGCTGTTGGTAAGTGTAAATTATAGCCACATAAACACGCCAATCCATGGTTGGTACAGTTAGCCATTGGCACCAAAAGAAAGGTAGAGGAGGTCATACTAGCTTGCCAATTCACTATGGGTGAATTCCCCACCCAAGCAACCCTTAACATACTACCCCTAGGATCGTATGACCTGTTGATTGGTATAGAATGGCTAGCCACATATAAATATAGACTGGACTGTTACCATAAAACCTTAGAATGTGTAAGTGAAGAAGGAAGAAGGATAACCCTTCAAGATATCCAAAAACCTATCTCGGTGAGATGAATATCAGCCCTTCAAATGAGAAAGTATTGCAGAAAGGGATGTCCACTATATGAGATACATGTGTTGGAATTAGTTGAAGATGACAAACCACTCCTCGAAGACCACCCCACACTAAGAGAATATAGAGATGTATTTCTGAAAGAGGTACTGGGTCTACCTTCGAGAAGGGACATTGAATTCTTGATAGAACTTGCACCAGGAGCGGTGCCAGTGTCTAGGACACCCTATAGGATGAGCACACCCGAGCTAGTTGAGCTTAAATTACAACTAAAAGAAATGATGGAAAAAGGCTATATTTGACCCATCATGTCTCCATGGGGAGCACCAGTCCTGTTTGTGAAAAACAAAGATGGTACCCTCCGACTGTGCATAGATTATAGACAACTCAATAAGGTAACCATAAAGAAAAAGTATCCCTTTCCTAGCATCGATGACCTGTTCGATCAATTGGGAGGTGCTTCCATCTTCTCAAAGATTGACTTTAGATATGGATACCATCAAGTCCAAATAAAGGGTGAATACATCCAAAAAACTTCCTTCAGGACGAGATATGGTCACTATGAGTTTGTGGTAGTACCATTTGGATTAACCAATGCCTCTGTCACTTTTATGTGTTTGATGAACAATGTGCTCAACAAATTTTTAGACAAATTTGTACTGGTTTTTATTGACGATATATTAATTTACTCCAAGAATAGAGAGAAACATGAGGAACATCTTAGACTTATGCTTCAAGTGGTAAGAGAACATCAACTCTATGCCAAATTTAGCAAGTGTGACTTTTTCCAGAAGAAAATAAATTACTTGGGAAATATCATATTTGAAGAAGGAGTAGTAGTAAACCCTAACAAGATCAGGTCTATCATGGAATGGCCTACCCCAAAGGACATTTCAGATATCAGATCCTTTATGGGCTTAGTAGGATACTATAGGAGATTTATAAAAGGATTCTCCAAGATTGGTTGTCCAATCACCGCCCTCCAAAATAAGGGAGCTAAATTCACGTGGACACAAGAATGAGAAGAAAGATTTCAATCCCTAAAAAATCTACTAACCCACACACTCATGTTGAAGATCGTCGATCTTGAAGTTGACTTCCTCATGTGCACAGATGCCTGCAAGGAAGGGCTCAGAGGATTCCTTATGCAAGGAGGAAGTGTAGTCTACTATGAATCCCAAAAATTGAATGAGCACGAAGTCAACTATGTGACCCATGATATATAACTGGCCTCCATAGTGCACGCCTTAAAAATGTGGAGGCATTACCTCCTGGGAAGGAAATTTGTACTTATGTCAGACCACTGTGGATTGCAATATCTGTTTGACTAGCCAAAGCTCAATGTCAGACAAGCTAGGTGGATGGCCTTCCGTAACGAGTTTGATTTTGAAATCAAACATATTAAAGGAAAGGAAAATAAGGTGTTCGATGCCCTTAGCATAATTAAGAAAACAATTCACCTGACAACGGTGAGCACCTGTGAGACGAATGTCAAGGAAAGAGTCAGGAATGCACAAGAAATAGACACATTCTTCCAGATCGTGACCTCGTACTTGGAGAAAGAACCCACAAGGATAAAGTATGAAGGCTACCAGATGATAGATGGAGGTCTGCTAACTTACAAAAATAGATTGTATATTCTAGATTGTGATGACTTGAAGAGGTTCATAATGGATGAACTACATAAAAGACCATATACTGGTAATCCAGGATACTAGAAGATGATCACGACCACCAGGAAAAAATTCTATTGGCCTGGATTGAAGAAAGGCATAGCTGAGTAATTAGCCAAATGCATAGAATGCCAACAGGTTAAAGAAGAACACCAACACCCAGCAGGATTATTCCAACCTCTACCAATCCCATAATGGAAATGGGAAACCTTCTCCATGGATTTCATCACTGGATTACCGACCTCAACCAAACAAAATGACGCCATCATGGTAGTGGTGGATAAATTGAGCAAGTCCACTCATTTTATCCCCATCAAGTCGACTTGCAAGGAAATAGACATTGCCAATGTATTCATGAAGGAGATATTCATACTACATGGTATGCCTAAAGAGATCGTGTTTGACAGAGACACAAAATTTACTTCCAACTTTTGGAAATCCTTGATGGTTGGTATGGAGACCAAATTACTGTTTAGCACAGCCTATCATCCTCAAACTGATGGACATATGGAAAGAGTGAACAAAATATTAGAAGACATGCTAAGGATGCATGTAATGCATCAACCCAAAAAGTGGGAAGATTACCTGCCACTGGTGGAATTCGCCTACAACAATGGCTACCAAGAATCCCTGAAGACGAGTCCTTTTGAAGTCCTCTATGGTAGGACTTGCAACACTCCAGTTAGTTGGAGTAATCCCATAAATAGAATTACTATTGGACGTGACATGTTGAAAGAAATGGAACAAAAAGTGATTCAGAAAAAAACAAAATCTAAAGGTCGCTCAGAACTGACAAAAAAGTTACACTGATTGAAAGAGAACTCCAAGAGAATTCAAGACAGGAGACCACATATATCTCATATTTAGGCCCAGGAAGAGTTCCCTGAGGATGGGAGCTTGTGCCAAGTTGTCACCTCGGTATTGTGGACCCTTTGAAGTTCTAGATAGAGTGGGACTTGTAGCATATAGGCTATCACTTCCTCCCACAATAAAAGCACATAATGTTTTCCATGTTTCGTTATTGAAGAAATATGTACACGATTCTAATAATATAATTGACTGGTCTATGATCCAAGTGGAACCAGAGGGATAATTCCTTCCATAACCTGAATGCATACTAGAAAGAAAGGAAACCCCACTTAGAAACCGAACCATTGCATAGGTCAAGGTGCAGTAGAAACATTTTGCCCCAGATGAGGCTACATGGGAAATGGAAGATGCCATGAAACATGCATATCCGATTTTGTTTACTTCTGTACATACACATCATATTGATAGATATAACATTAAGGATGATGTTTCTTTAATGGGGAGGGAATTGTAACACCCTGCTTCCCCCAGTCTGTAAAAATAACTATATTGGCCAAGAACTATGGAAAACTCAAAGATGTGAATGTTTGATTTGATGGACCTTTGTATAAAAGGTCGATGAACGTAAATTATGTTATGAATATGTGTTGCATGACTGTTGGGAGGGGGATGTGCTAAAATAGACCATGATGGATAATGAGAGGTGGTGGAAGGGACCTGGAATGTTTGCGTTAACTTCCACGGAGAAAATACCATACTGGTTTTTACTTGCTCAAATACCAAAGCAAATCTCTAACCCTGGAATGGATTTTCCATTACATTGGTAGGTAGGGAGGCTCCTCAAGAGTTAATGAGGGGATGGGGGTGAACCTCTCATCCGTAAAATCTCTCAGAACTGACCACGGATGGGGAAATTCAAGCCACACGCAATCTTGTAGAGAAAAAGGCAAGAGAGGAAGTGTGGTAAAGAGTAGAGAGAGAGTGTGCACACGACAAGGATCGCAGAAGAGAACTGGAGAAACTTTGGAAACACAAAAAGTTCTCAACATAGGAGAAGGAGAGTAACCTTCATCCTGGATTATTTTTCTGTATTAGGAGAAGGAGAGTAACCTTCTTCCTTGACTTCTGTTGAGCTGGAAGTAGGAGACTGAATCTCAAAGCATCATGGTCTAGCTCGGGGGTGGCTAGTGGTATATCCATTTGGAGTCACTAAGCCTATGATTGGGTGGAAACGAGCACCCCTCTCAGTAGTTGCATCACGCCTGGTGTATCTGATAAGTTTTTTATGACTTGTATTTTGAATTGAATATCATGAATACATGCTCATGTTTATATGCCCATAATGATTTCTGTGTGGAATGATTGCCTGGTGTTTCAGACTGGAAATAATGGATGCATGTGTATACTTACATGCAATAGTTGGTTTTTGTACAAATGATTAAGTATGGGGCATGAGTTCTCTCCATCGAGAATTGTCTTGTTTGCTTGATTTTCTTAATACTCTAGGAAGGCTCCTCGAGAGTACTCTTCCTCAGTAATTACCCCATAAACCTTGGAACCGTACCGAACCTTTACCCAGAGACTCGACTAAGATTAGGGACAATTTCCCAAGAACTGTATGAAGGTTCATGCAATCTGGGTCTGGAAACCTTATGCAATAAAGAGTATCTCTCTAAGGTCTCAGATTCGTGGGAGTTTGAAGCTCCGAGAGGTGGAATTTCGTGATTCAAGCTTAGAAAGGATAGCGAGTCCAATTATCGAAAGAGGATACCCCATCATTTGGTAGACAAACGGTCGAAATCCTTTCGAAAATACCCCAGATCTGTCAAGACTGATGGATCTAGAGAAGGATCGCACACATTAACACCTTGATCCTTTAGGCCTTCGCAAGTAGCGATGGGATCCAGGACCATAGATCCAAGGATCTAACGGATCTCTATTGACTGTCGATATTAACCTTTGAATAGGCAGGAGAGTGGACTCGAAAACGTCCTGAAAGTCTCGAAGTATTCAGAACCGTCCATCGACATAGGACATGTGGCAGTCGGGGTAGAATTTTGCTGACTCACGACTTGGAGTGGTCAAGGGTAGGACTGCAGGAACTCATGATTCGTGAAATCACGACGTGATCGTGGTCATTGGATCCAAGCCATGGGAGAACCGTTGGATCAGAACCTCTGCGTGGTATCATGTATTGTGGGTTCAAAGGTTGAAAGATTTTTTTTTTATTGCAGAAGTCGCGAAGTGCCGAGCATCGAGGGCTCGTGCAAGAACATGGCACATTTGTTAGGTGGGGACCGCGTGGTTGACAGGTGGCATAACAAAAAGTGCCCAGAGAAAGGTGGAAGTGGGTGATAGGTGGTGGACACATGTCACTTGGGAAAGAGTCAACCCATTGTTGACTTATCATGTTTTGGGGATTCACAAAGGAGGAGCACGAGGGCTCAACACTCCAACTCGCGAAGTCGCAAGATGCGAGTAGTGCTAGTGTTTAGCCTATCCTACGGTTACATGTAGTAGCCACTAGCAAGGATGGAGCCATACCCGCATCGCATTTCGGGTATCGACGTTTGGAGAAAGAGGAGTCGAGATTATTGACTCTCCAACTCATGAGTTACGAAAGGTGCTTGTGCTAAGGCCAGGTTGTGGTTGCTTGGAGGAGGATAAGGAAAGGGATGGTCTGCGCTAGGCCCCGTAGAAATTCAGGGATTTTGTCTCTCAAAGGAAAGACAAAAAAATTTTAGTCGCTGTAGTGGGTGTGTGATCGCTGATTCATAATGGTGACTAGTTCTTTTGAGGCTTTGATACTTGACAGATTTTGATGATACAAGGCTTGAAACTTCTCCAATTCTTTCCTAGTTTTCACTACTTCTTTCTCCAGAGCTTCACATCTTGCCTTCTTTTATGATAACTGTTGTTTTAGAATGTCTTCAATTTTCTTTGCCTCTTCTAATTCCACTTTTAGTAGGACAAAGTCTTCATCAGGTTCTTTACTTCCTTTCTTGAACTGTATCAACAATCATTTTTGTTTTCTCTTCTTAATTCTGAGTATATCAATCTCTTCCAGTGCACTGATCAGTTCACCTTCCATATCAACCACAACTTCTTCTTCATTAACATCACTTCTTTTGATTTTATTATCATAATCCTCTTTGGCCATAAGCATGAATTCATTTAGTTTATCTTCAATAGAAGAGTCACTATCTTCATCATCTGAAGTATCATCATCATTGTTTACACAAAGACTTTTCTTCTTAAAATTATTCTCTTTAAAGAATTTTTTGTGTGTGTGCTTCTCCTCATCATTATATGTCTGATCCTTTATTTTGTGAGGACACTTATTTGAAAAATGACCTATCATACCACAGTTGAAACATTTGAAAGGAATTTTGCCTTTGTATTTTCCTGATCCCTTCTTCAATCTTCTCACAAAATTTGCTTCAATTTCATCAGGCTCAGAATCCTCATTCTTGTTTGTTTTAAATGATGCTTCTATGGAGGTGGGTTTATATTTAACTATTCTCATTTCATATGCAATCAACGTTCCTAGAAGTTGATCAAACACCAAGGCTTTTATATCATTAAGTTCTTGTATAGCAGAGACCTTTGGGTTGAACCTATCTGGTAGAGATCTCAAACTTTTCTGAACTAAAGAGGGTTCCTTAATTTTTTCACCAAGAGATTCATTGCATTTACCATTTCTTCAACTCTCATAAAGTAATTTCCAACAGTTTTATCCTCTTTCATCTTCAGCTGTTCAAATTGTACTTTGTAGGTTCGAAGCTTGGCATCCTTTACCTTCTCATTAGCTTCATAATTGTTAATAAGTTTGTCCCACATTTCTTTGGCAGTTTCTAACTGCATAACTTTTACAAATCCTACTTCTACAAGCCCACTTAGGATAGAATTCATAGCCTTAGCATTGAAGCTGAATTATATCTTGTCATCCTTATTAGCTAGTACAATTGGCTTTACATAACCAACCTCTACCACATCCCAGACATATGCACCTAAAGCCATTACATAGGTTCTCATTCTAACTTTCCAGAAGGAAAAATGTGTTCCATTGAATAGGGGGGCCTTATTGGTTTATGTTCCTTCATGGATTGACATGTTTAAGCTTAC